>VMRK01000191.1:0-66064 GCA_016801395.1 Leptodermis oblonga
TACAAATTTATCATTGCTATGTACGATCCTATATATATATATATATATATATATATATATATATATATATAAAGGGGGAGGGGGTAGATTTCATTGAAAAAAATAAACATTATCATTCCTCCATAAAACTGTGGAGAAACAGATTGCACATACAAACTTCAAAAGTAATAAGAAGATGCTCTCACACTTTTTCTTATCTTATTCACTTCTTTGACAATTGGAATTAAGGAATTGGGTTGAAGCATACACTGCAACTGATCCTTGAAACCCAAGATGGAACCCTTCCTACTCGGAAGCTTTCCAAGATGAGAGGGGCGGGGTATTTGCAAACCTCCAAGTATTCTCCATAAGTCCAGGCGAATATCGGTCACCCTTAACAGCATCGCCAGAGGCAATAGATTCAAGCTCAGCCATGTCCTCTGGCGTCAACTTCACTGACAAAGCCTTGATGTTGCTCTCCAAATTCTCGATCTTGGTGGTGCCGGGAATGGGACAAACATCATCCCCTTGATGATGAACCCATGCTAAGGCTAACTGGGGTGTGGTGCAACCTTTTCTTTCAGCCATTGCTGCAACCTGCTCATACAGCTTTTTGTTGTGCTCAACATTCTCTGGATGGAACTTTGGAAAGGTCTACAATGAAAAAATACAAATGTAACTGTCTTAAGCATGATAATAGTCTCTAATACAAAAGGAAAACCATTGACTTGGGCAAGTTAAATATCATAGAATATACAAATGACATGAACAAGAGCTATTAGAGATTATCTTGATACAGTAATCAATGTGTAATCTATCTGAAGGATGCAATAAAAGGGGTTATAGAAAGAACTAAAAATTGATAATGATGTAACTGTTCAATCCAATCTAGGTTTTTTCCACATAATAGAATCAAACTCATTGTTGACCAGGTTGATGTAATTGCCAGGCCACAGCATGAATCAACTAAGATTTATGTACCAAATGATCGATAGACTTCCTCCGTCTCTTTCAGTAATATTTCTTATATTGTCGTTAAAAATAGGACTTTTTAGTGAGACGGAGGAAGTAATGAGACAAATTATTATTACATGAGTCACAACCACATACCCTGCGGGAGTCATTGCTTTCCATTTTCTCCAAGATATTGCCACCAGAAGCGAAGAACCCTTTGCCCAGAGGACTAAATGGAACTATTCCAATGCCAAGTTCCCTACTCAAATAAGAAACATTCATAAACTCATCATCCATAATGCTTATAATTGATCAGGAAAAGATATGAAATTGAGTTCTCTCAACACTAATAGATCGACAAGTTAGTCCTTGGGACAACTTACCGGCATGTTGGAATAACTTCTTCCTCAGCATCTCTAGTCCACAAGGACCATTCAAGCTGAACTGCTGTTATGGGATGAACAGCATGAGCCCTCCTGATGGTATCAGGTGAGGCCTCAGATAGACCTATGTATTTTATTTTGCCCTCATTTACAAGTTTTTTCAGAGCTCCAATCTGTAAAAAGTTGCAGAATTTCAGGGACAAATTATACTTCAACATACTCTGCATCTACGGTCTTATTCATTGATTAATCAAGAAAAAATCTTCCACTGATTAAAGTCAACTAAGCTGGAAAATGAGCACAGCCGTTATGATCATGGTTGTTGTAGCAAAAGATGATACAATCAACACAAATTAGTCAAGTAATTACATAAATCGCTTGAGAAGGCACAGAGAGAAGAGCACGAACCGTGATTTCAATAGGAATCTTGGTGTCAATCCGATGAACATAGTAGAGGTCGATAAAATCAACACCAAACGCTTCAAACTACCCTCACAGCATTCTCTGGCATATTCCGGATCTCCACGAATTTCCATACGTCCATCCACCATTTTGCAAGCAAATTTAGTAGCAATTTGGAACTTTTCCCTGGGAAAATTCTTCAACGCCTGCGAAATTCCTCCCACATCAAAGCCCAGTACTAAATCAGAATAGAAAATTAAGAAGACAGAAATCCCCAAATCAAAAACCCCAACTCCATAGTTTCCGCCCCTTCCAACGAACCAAAACAAGAGCAAAAACAAATTAATGGGTTCCGCAGGGGAGGCTTCAAATTACCTTTCCAATCAGGATTTCATTGGTGTGCGGACCATAGCCGTCGGAAGTGTCGAGGAGGGTGACGCCGTTGTTGATGGCGTGTTGGATGACTTAATCATGTCCGCCTCAGGCTTTGGAGAGCCATAGCTCCAGGACATGCTCATACAACCAAGGCCTTGCGCTGAAACATCAAAACCTTGAGGACCCAGCTTGATTCTCCTCACTGCAGTCGCCATTTTCGCCGCGCTCGGTTCAACAACCTTGAAAGTACTCGCCAAAAGTGCTCGGATTTCAACCTTTACCCAAGTATAGATATATATAAACGCATTATGCAGTATAGTGTGTATGTGTAGTGGCCAGGGGTACATCATTGAAACAAGGACAGGAGGAAATAGTAGAATACTAAGATAAAATTGGGTGGATGTACAATTTCCAAATCACGAGGTGTATATATATAATTCAAAAAAGGCATCGTATATTATATAGAGAATCAGAGATGATTGCTTCGGAGCTGGACATGCTTTTCCGTTTTCCCGAACAAAGGCGGACAAGTTTACAACAATGGTTCGCTACCTATCCCTCCATTCTCATTCCCATACCTACCATCATGTGTTTGTTTGTGTCATTTGTCTTAAAAAATACAAAAAAATATATTTATATTGAAAAAGTACAAAAACAATGATTTCGACCTAAGTAATGATACATAATTTAATTAATTTTTTTAATTTTTTTTATAAATAATTGAGGTGTTATGTATTTATTAGTTAATAATATAATATTAATAATTATTTTATAAAAATATAATTAATGAATACATGACATTTTACTTATTATGAAAAAATTAAAGAAATTAGTTAAATTATGTATCATTAGTGACATATTGTTAAAATGTGAACGTAATCTTTGATTTGGACATATTGCCACAAGTGTTGGCAAACTAGTCAAGAATCAGAGGCCACTACTTGTCCTATTGTTTCTTTTTCCATTTTTTCCCGCTTCGAACGGACCCATTAAATTGCCTTTAACTATTCTTTAAAGCTAGAATAAGTATTAGGGTGAATTACATTTACCTCCTCTGAAGTTTGATAAAATTATAAATATATCCCTATAATTGTGAAAATTACAGATACCTCAATGTAGTTTGACTATAGCTATAAAATCGATCCTTGTTAGTTATGGTTAAAAACGAGCACAAATTTTCTTAAACAAGTTCATGATTGATTTGGTAAAAGTCTAGTTCAAACTTATTTATTTAGTAAATTAATGAACGTAAACAAAACTTTAGACTTAATTATTTAATAAACAATCAAAATTTTAGTGTCGCAAATCTTGACATGACTAAACTCAATATCAGCCTTACTCTTTGTGAAAAAATAAACACAAATAAAAAAACTTTGAATCGTTCAGAAATCTATTTGTAATTTCACCAAACTTTGGGGAGGTAAATGAAATTCACCCAAAGTATTAAAAGCATTGCCTTTTAATAATTAAATTTGGCCGCCTATAAAGTACGGTTTTGTTTTTTGACATTATTAATTATTACAACAAAGTGGTTTTGGTGTGGGGGGGGGGGGGGGGGGGGGGGGGGGGAGGGGAAGGAGGGGTGTGTTGATGAAGAAGCAAAGCAATGATAGAAATTGAGGTAAACGGATTAACAAAAACATATTTTATTCACATTAGTCCCATATGAAACTATCTGAAGGTGTAATTGGTCTCTCCATCCTTCATTAATGGAAGATGGGAGATAAGAGGTAGAGAAATAGGTTAATTTAGTCAATGGGATTTGGAACATATATTTCGGAATATACAGGGTTCGTTAAGATGTGCAGGTATGTAATAACTACAAGGAGGGCAATGCATCGGCGGACAATTTTCTCGATATAAATATATATTTCTTTATTATCTCACATATTCTCTCCCGCCACCCTATTATTTTACTCCTCTCTACCTCTTTGTTTCTTTTTTTTTTTTTTGTTTAAACCTTTACTCTCTACCTTAACTTTTCCTTCCACTTTCCCTGTCTACATTAATTTTCTCACTTTCTCTCTACATTTTTCCTTTCTTTTTCTATTTAATTCTATCTTTTCATTTTAAATTTAATATTTCTAATTTTATTCATATAACAAGAAGAGTAAAATTAAAATTTAATTGCTTGTTATTGTTGCTAAACTTAAAGACCAAAGAATAATGATACTCATTTCACAGGTTAGACCAAACAATAGTAACTCAATTATAATACTTATTGTGATTAACTTACCAATCAAACTCATTAATATTCCCATCAAGAAAAATTTATACCAAGTGCCTATTAGTTAGTAAGGTATTTAGGGGTGATATCGAGCCGAGCCTGGATAAGAACATTGTTCGAGCTCGGCTCGGCTCCATTATCTTGGGAGCTCGAGCTCGTTTGGCAGAGAACCCGGGTGGCCGTGTTTCTCCTTCTGTTAACTCATCACTGTACCAAATTTATTTTTTAATTAATATGTATGAATAACAAATTATATATATTTTTTCCTTTTTAAAAATTATATTTCTTATTGAGCTGTTCACGAATGTAATCGAGCTTTTATTCCCCTTGTTCATTTATTGTTCGTTTATTAATCGAGCCTAAAATTTTGTTCATGTTCATTTATTAATAAATAAACGATCTCGAACCAAGCTTTTAACGAGCTAATCCCGAGCTTGTTCGTGAACGTTCGTGTTCGTTCTCAACCCTAACCCTAACCCTAGGTATAAACCATAAACATAAACTACATACAACGAATCTTGAATGGGAAGAAAAGTCAAATTCCAGTTTTTAACATAGCAGGAAAAAATTCTAATTTTATTAGACCATCTCCAATGCCAATGCTATTTTAGCCCCAAATTTAAAAATTTTCTCAAAGACCAATGATGAAAGTTAAAACTCAAAACCATGTTTTTAAAGTTATAATAATAATAATAATTCCAAGGAAATTCGCTGGAGCTATTTCTAATTTCTAGCACCAAAAAAACTCCGCAACTAATATATCTGCTGAAATTGACAATGGTAGGGGAAGGAATTTTTTCCATAAAAAATGTATTTTTATTCCGAATTTCAAAAATAAAGATAATTTTCGGGGAATTCCCGATCTAGTGAAAGTGAAGTTGGTCTTTGAAAATAAGTTTGGGTTGAAAATTTTGAAGAAAACGAATTTTTGAAATTCGTTTTCTTCATAAATTGGGTGAGGCATTAAATTGCAAAGAAAGCGAAGTCTTTCTTTGGAAAAACTCGAAACTAAAATTTGTACTGAAAGCGAAGTTACCAACTTCGCTTTCTTTGGAAGGATTGTGATGTAAAAAGAAAGCAAAGTCCGTAACTTCACTTTCTTAGAAAAAATGGTGATCCGCTTGAAACATGGCGTTTTCTTCAAAGGGGCTGATTGTCTTGAAACTCTTGCCAAAGTTAAAGTCATGGCCTTTGACAAAACTGGGACAGTAACTAGAGCAGAATTTGAAGTTACTGAATTCAGATCTTGTAGCTGCTCTGATTGATTTTGCCCAATCACATTTAGTTCAGCCAAAAGCTAATGAAGTTAAGAAATATCAAAATTTTCCAGGTGAAGGAATTTATGGGAGAATTAACGGCAAAGAAATATACATTGGAAACTTGAAAATTTCAGCCAGAGCAGGTTGTAACTCAGATAAGTTTATTATACCTTTAAACTTTAAGTCCACCTTCAGAACGGCTACGGTGTTGTAGTACTATTATTCTGTTTAAAACTGAAGGTATTTCAATGAAATAGATTTGGTAGTTAACTTGAATTTCTCTCTAAAATTTTCACTTTCAGTTCCAAAACTTGAAGGAGATGCGCACGAAGGGAAGTCCGTTGGGTATGTATTCTTGGGGTCACGTCCTGTTGGGATTTTCTGTCTTGTTGATGTTCGTAGAATTGGAGCAAAAGAAGCTTTGAAAGAGCTCAAATCTATGGGCATCAAAATTGTCATGCTTACACGGCGACGATTGCCAAACTGTTGCTGGCCAATTCGGTGGAGTTTTTCTAAGAAAGCGAAGTTATAGACTTCGCTTTCTTTGTAAATCACAGTCCTTCCAAAGAAAGTGAAGTTGGTAACTTCGCTTTTAGTACAAATTTTCGGTTTGAGTTTTTCCAAAGAAAGCGAAGTTGTAGACTTCGCTTTCTTTGCAATTTAATGCCTCACCCAATTTATGAAGAAAACAAATTTCAGAAATTCGTTTTCTTCACAAATTTCAACCCGAACTTATTTTCAAAGAACCAACTTCACTTTCACTAGATCGAAAATTCCCAAAAAATTGTCCCTATTTTTAAAATTTCAAAATAAAAATGCATTTTTTATGGGAAAAATTCATTGGGGAAGGCTTGAAGTTAATTCCCCCCAATTAGACTCAGATGCTAAAATAGCATCCACTGGAGTTGCCCTTATATGATTGTGCAGGAAGTCTATTTTTAATTCTTTCTCACGTCCTTACTTTATTGTTGGTTGGTTTTGTTTTATTTATTTTTTCTGTGATAAATTTAATATATTATACTCTTTCTGTTTCACTAAAATAATCAATTTTAAAAAATATTTTTTGTTTCAATAGAAGAGTTTATTGTTAATTTTTTTTTACTCTTCATGTCTTTATTAATATAATAATTATGTCCACGATTAACTAATAATTAATAAGTAATGATATAAATAAACTGAGTGATTGGTATCAAATTAGCTATATTTTAAATGTTATACATTAATACTTATAATAAGTTGTACATTAATCAAAGTATACTCTTCTAATAAAACGAATAAAGTAATGCACTTTCACCATTTTTAATACAAACCTTAACTATTTAACTACATAATTTATATTTAATACACTTATTACATTTTTTTTTCTTTCCGATAACGCGTTTTAAAAATCTATCTCTTAACAAACAAGCCCTAAAACTATTCTCTTTTATTTTAAAAAATACCTAATTATTGTTGTTGTTATTCTTCTAAAACCATACAGATCATTAATTATAATAACTAATCATAGGGATTCTCTTTCTTTCTAAACCTGGTGTATATTTTACTAATCAAAAGTCAGCATTATTGACACACAACAGCACAATATCTCTCACTCACTCAATTACCGATTTGAAAATTTTCTTTTCACTCACTTTGAGCAATATAAAAATTTTGTACGTGGAAAATTATAGGGGCAAAAAAGAGAACGCACAATCCTAAACAATTAAAGAAAAAACATTCCACACAAAAAAGAAATATTATTATTCCTCCATAGAACCCTTCCTAACATAGGAAGGAATTAGGTTGATGCATACATCACTACTCATATTTGACACTATTTAAATAAAAGACGGTATAACAACGTCAAGACATGAACACTTTAAGCACATATACCTTAACCATGTATTACAACGTTAAGACATTAAAGCAGCACACATACCTTACGTTGCCCCAACTTAGTATACTTCCTACTTTGAAGCTTTCCAAGATGAGAGGGGTAGTGTGTTTGCGAACCTCCAAGTATTTGCCATAAATGCTGGCGAATAGCGGTCTCCCTTCACAGCATCAGCAGAGGCAATGGATTCAAGCTCAGCCTTGTCCTCCCGAGTCAACTTCACGGATAACGCCTTGATGTTGCTATCCAAATTTTGAATCTTGGTGGTGCCTGGAATGGGACAAACATCATCCCCTTGATGATGAACCCATGCTAAGGCTAGCTGGGGTGTGGTGCAACCCTTTCTTGCTGCAATAGCTGAAACCTGCTCATACAGCTTCTTGTTGTGCTCAATATTCTCCGGATGGAACTTTGGAACGGTCTGAAATTATATACAAATGAACAGTCAAAAGTCCATCTATTTATTAATTCGAATGACTATTAAGTGCATCCGCAATGCCACGCATAAGATAATGCAGCCACATACAATTAGGCGCGATAATGTTATTTTCTAGACAGGGTAGTATTATGGGAGGTGCAATTAGAAAGGTCATCGAAGTAAGAACTCTCGATTACAGAGGTGCAATTCAATAAGTTTTTCCTCAAAACAGAAATCTTGATCAACCTCATATCTTGACCATATATATTATGAGCCAGAACAGAAGAACATACCTTGCGAAAATCGTTGCTTTCCATTTTGTCCAATATCTTTGCACCAGAACCAAAGAACCCTTTGCCCAGAGGACTAAATGGAACTATTCCAATCCCAAGCTCCCTACAGAAATAACAAAACATTGATAAACTCATCATCCATATTCCATAACACTTACAATTTATCCTACTTTCTTCTGTCTTAATCAAAGAGTCTTGTTTCTAATACCGGGATGATGGAATGAGAAACAATCAAATCACTACAGTTCAACAAATCCTGGGATGACTCACCGGCAAGTTGGAATGACTTCTTCCTCAGCATCTCTAGTCCACAAGGACCATTCAAGCTGAACTGCTGTTATGGGATGAACAGCATGAGCCCTTCTGATGGTATCGGGTGAGGCCTCAGATAGCCCTATGTACTTTATTTTTCCCTCTTCAACCAATTTCTTCAGAGCTCCAATCTATCACAAGTTGCAAAATTTCAGAGAAATTCAACTTCAACTTCATTAACTAATCAAGAAAAATTCTTTCACCTTATTTTTTAAAGAAACTATAAATAGAAATGAATATTAATTACCTTACTAAAAAGGAAATCAAGCTAAATTAGCACAGCAGTCATGATTAAACATGGTTTTTACAGACAAAGATGATAAAATTAACAACATTTCGTCAATCAAATATACGAAGACGACTTTCGGCAATAGTTTGATACTAACCGTGATTTCAATCGGAATCTTAGTGTCAATCCGATGAACGTAGTAGAGATCGATATAATCAACACCCAAACGCTTCAAACTACCCTCGCAGGCGTCTCTGACATAATCCGGATCCCCACAAATTTCCATTCGTCCGTCCACCGATCTGCACCCAAATTTCGTTGCAATTTGGACCTTCTCCCTCGGCACCTCCTTCAACGCCTACAAAATTTTCCCAATTACACAATCATATTCTCTTCCGATGAACGAAACAGGAACAACAGCAAATGGGGTCTGCAGGGGAGGCTTGAAAATTGAAATTACCTTTCCGATGAGGATTTCATTGGTGTGAGGACCATAGACATCGGAGGTGTCGAGATGGGTTACGCCGTTATTGATGGCGTGGTGGATGACTTTAATCATCTCCGCCTCTGGCTTAGGAGAGCCATAGCTCCAGGACATGCTCATGCAACCAAGACCCTGGGCTGAAACATCAAAACCTTGAGGACCCAGCTTGATTCTCTTCACTACAGTCGCCATTTCAGCCTCACTTGGTTCAATTCAAAGCGTTCTCGGCGGATTCCAACCTCCCCCTTGTTGCAGATATATATATATATATAAGCACTCTAGTATACTGTGCAGTGTAATTTGTAAACCGCATTTCTTTACGGAGGTTATAAGTTAAAAACAGTAGTAGAATAAGATTGATTTGACTGACGTACGATTATTGTTGCGAGAGGTATAACTGGATGATGGGTTGCAGATGAATGTACTTTTCGCTAAGCAAGGGATACAACTGGTTTTTGCTTGGAGTTTTAGAACGTAAGTAGCAAATCATAACTTTTAGGATTTAAAGAACACGTGGAATTGTTTGAATAGACATACAAAAGTCAGAAACTGGCCGTCTCTGCCTACGAAAAGGTAAAGCAGTAATTTATTCGTATATAAAAAACCGAAGGCACGAGAACCTCCCTCCCACCCTCCGCCTCTGGAGTCTTCTGGCCTATAGGAGACTGTGTGCCAGCCGACATGGTTTATGGTTCATTTTGGAAGCATCGCATTATGGTATTAAAAGTTTGGCTTATTTACATTTTTAGTATCAAATATTTGATAAATTTTAAAATTATGTTTTATGTTTTTAGTTTATTGTATTTTTAGTATTAAGACCTGTTATTACAAGTTTTACCTAGTCAAACCGTACGTAGTCAACGGTAATTTGAGAGTATTTGGTAAATTCTATAAATTTGTAGAATAGTGACTGCAATCCTGTTGGTGAAGTGGCAATAGAACCTTGGTTTGATATGGGAAAAAAATGACCATCTTTTATCTGTCATAACTTTAGTGACAACCACAAAATTTGAGGACAACTTTGTCTTCACGGCTACTATTCTATAAATTCAACACTCAGTTTAGAAAATCTTATTTCAGACTACAAACTTGTAAATTTTGTAAAATATTATCAAATTATCGTTGTTTGACTAGGTAAAACCTGCAATAACAGATCTTAGTACCAAAAATACAACAAACTAGAAACATAAAACCCAATTTTGAAACTTGTCAAACATTTGGCACTAAAAGTGTGAACATGCCAAACTTTTGATATCAAAAATGTAATTTTCCGTTCATATTTTAACACATTTTTTCACCGTCTGATAAAATTTCCCATGCGCTTATTGATCGATAAGTTCACTTTTTCACATATGCATGATTCGAAATGTTTAAAACTTTTGATATGTTGCATATGTTGATTAAAACTTGCTCATACGCTTAGTTGAGGAATACATGAAGAATTGGACAAGTTTTAAGAAAATAGGCATTACTTTATAAAAGTCTGACTTTTAGTTGATTTTCAAGAATATGCATGACAAATGAATCTTTACATTCTTGAAATGTTTTATATGCCTAATGGAATTTGCTTGCATGAAAAATGAAGTTTTTAAACTTAAGAAAAACAAATTTCTCGATAGTGAAAAGTTTGCAAGTTTTGACCAATAACCACTACTACAAAAAGGGGTTTTAACGGCGATTTTTTCCCACCTTCAATGGCGGTTATATGAACATTTGAACTGCTATCTATCTGGCAGCGTAGAAAGTTCACGGACTTTCTACGGCGGTTTGGTCTTACCAGCCATAGAAAGTGCTCATTTTCTATGGCGGGTTTAGAAAAAAACCGCCGTAGAAAGGGACTTCTACGGCGGTTTTAAAATAAACCACCGTAGAAATGGACTTTCTACGGCGGTTGGGACCAACCACCGTAGAAAGGGGGCTTTCTACGGCGGTTGGAAGGTAACCTCCGTGGAAAGTGTGGACTTTCTACGGCGGTTGCCTTACAACCGCCGTAGAAAGTCCACTTTCTACGGCGGTTGCCTTCCAACCGCCGTAGAAAGTCCTGAGCTTTCTATGGCGGGTTTGGTCTTACTCGCCATAGAAAGTGCATTAATTTTTATGGCGGTTTCTTCCCAAATCGTTTTTAGAGGGTATTTCACTTTTGTACAGCTATTTAGAGCAAACAGGCTTCTTAAAGTTGAAAATAAATATACAAAATATTACCAAGATAGAAGTTAGAAATCAATATTACATTATAATAGATATCAAAAAAAAAAAATCATAAAACTATAATGTCAACAAGTTTCATTAATATCAAAACAACCATCAAATAATGTTTAGCTAATGCTCCACGATATAACTAGCGCATAATGATCTCATAGCATCTATATCTTCAATGGTTAATGGAGTGTGATCGACCTTGAAGTACTACCACAGAGAATAAAAACAAATTTAACTGAGTAGCAAAATAAAATACAACATAGGTTATGCGGAAACAAATAAAACACAATGAAATACCTTCTCGAGTGCTAATGTCTCGTTGCAATTTGTACACCCTCTACCTCTTTGAGCTCTAGTGGAACAACCATCTTTATCCCCATTTCTCTTATCACTATGCTCCTCGTTGTGTTTTCTCTTTCCACCCATTACCTTATCTTAAACATAAGGGGAAAAATGGAGAAAACAAGCTAAACAACTTTTCATAAACAAACGAGACCAAAAAACATGCAAAGAAAGGTTTAACTTCAAAAAACAAATGACATTATACACTCTAAATGAAAGGAGACACACAAAAGAGACTAAAAACGGTTAAACTTGAAAAAACAAGTGACATTTAACACTTTCAATGTATAAAAACAAGCATTTTCACTCATTATCAATAAATGAGACACAAAAGAGACTAAGAACGGTTAAACTTGAAAAAAAAAGTGACATTTTACACTCTCCATGTATAAAAACAAGCATTTTCAACCCTTCTCATGAAAAGGGCCACACAAAAGATACAAACAACTTTTTTAAAAAGATACTCGAAAAAGAGGCAAAGAAATGTTTAATTTTAGAAAACAAGTGACATTATACACTTTAAATGGAAGGAGACACACAAAAGAGACTAAGAAAGGTTAAACTTGAAAAACAAGTGACATTTTACACTTTTAATGTATAAAAACAAGCATTTTCTCTCATTATCAATAAAACAGACACACAAAAGACACTAAAAAGGTAAAACTTTTTTAAAAAAGTGATATTTTACACTCCATGTATAAAAACAAGCATTTTCAATCATTTTCATGAAAAGAGCACAAAACCAAACTAACAACTTTTCTTAAAAAGATACCCAAAAATGAGTCAAATAAAGGTTTAACTTCAAAAAACAAGTGACATTATACACTCTAAATGAAAGGACACACACAAAAGAGACTAAGAAAGGTTAAACTTGAAAAAACAAGTTACATTTTACACTTTCAATGTATAAAAACAAGCAAAAATAATCATTATCAATAAAGGAGACACACAAAAAAGACTAAGAACGGTTTAACTTGAAAAAAAAATAAGTGACATTTTACACTCAATGTATAAAAACAAGCAAAAACAATCATTATCAATAAAAGAGACGCACAAAAGAGACTAAGAAAGGTAAACTTTTTTAAAAAGATGACATTTTACACTCTCTATGTATAAAACAAGCATTTTCAATCCTTTTCATGAAAAGAGCCACACAAAACAAAACCAACAACTTTTCTTTAAAAGATACCCGAAAATGAGGCAAAGAAAGGTTTAACTTTAAAAAACAAGTGACATATACACTCTAAATGAAAGGAGACACACAAAATAGACTAAGAAAGGTTAAACCTGAAAAAAAACAAGTGACATTTTACACTTTCACTGTATAAAAACAAGCACAAACAATCATTATTAATAAAAGAGACACACAAAAGAGACTAAGAAAGGTAAAACATTTTTTTTTTATAAAAAAAGTGACATTTTACCCTTTCCATGTATAAAATCAAGCATTTTCAATAATTTTGAACATAGAGTGCTACTTTTTCATATACAAATGCTCACTACATGCATTTGGCTCTTAATGTTCCCACCTAAAAGATACTAACGACATGCATTTTCACTCATATTAACCCAAAGAGACACATTCATAAAAACATAGTTTAGAGTAAGCAACACTTCTATCAAAACATCCAGCTTCATAACCACCAATCAAAACCAAAATAATTGTCTCATTCATTATCTCACGAACCACTAATTTAACACTAATAATAAACCCTAATCAAGTAACAATAAACTTTCTAAAGCTAAACTGAAGTTGAAACTATTCAGTAGAACCTTTTCTTATGATTTGAAGTCCACAACAACGACCGATTGTGGCGAATTTCCGGTTGGGGACGCCAAATATGATTAGAAGTCCACAACAACGACCGATTAGAGCAATTTCTTGTTGGCAAATTTTTGATATATATATATATATTTAATGCAAAAGAATAAGCTAAAAGTGAGAAAGTTTAGTAGTATCTCACCTCAAAGTGGTAAATTGCAACACCAAATATCCGATTCTAAGTTTGAAATGTGTAAAAATGGAGTTCGAAGATGGAGAAGACGATGTCCCAGCACGAGATTGCTCGAATTTGGAGATAGACTTTGTTTTTTAGGTATAATATGCGGATATTCTACGGCGGTTATGAAAATCCCGCCATAGAGGTTTTTAATGGCGGAAATTGTACTGCTGCTGTTGAAAGGTCCCACTTTCTATGGCAGTTTTTTAATAACTGCAGTAGACACTAACTATTTTACGGCGGTTCTAAATAAACTGCCGTAGTGGTTTTTTTAAAGGACTGCCGTTGATTCTACTTTTTGTAGTAGTGAACTTGACTTTGACATGATGCATCTTCTATGATTTTTAACGCATACATATATATTGATCATTAGGGTCATTTCAAATTTTCTTGCATAGTTTTGACTTGTTTTAAAAATGAGTTGATGTTATGTTGCATAAATCTTAAAAACTCATGTGATTTGAAAAAGTCATTTATGCTTCTTACCTTATTGGTTAAACATGTTGAAATGTGTATGCTAGAATTTAGGGGGAGAAAAATTAAAACTAGCATAGACATTTGGTCTAAGATAGCATAGAGACTCCATAGGCTTAGGATTATAATGGACTTTTAGAGTGCATTTACTAATGTGGAGAAAATGCTAGAAAGACTTGGCTTAATTTGTGCTTAAAATTGATAATTGTTTGGTTGTAGAAAGAACACTCCAATTAAAGCTTGAATGATAAAATGATGACAAAAAATGGGAGATATGTGATTTATATGCCTTACCTTTTCATCTTGAATTTTAGAGTTTCTTAAGGTTATGTGTTTAAATTCCTTAATATTTCCCTATAAAATCACATATTTATTTTGTCATCATCAGAAAGAAAAAATTGTTAGACCTATTGTCTCAATCCCAGTTTTGATGATAAGTAAACAAATATATAATTTTGTTTGATGGCTTTGCACTTGTAGATATTGTAAAAATGTAGAAAAAGTACACCAAGCCCTTGTGTGAAACTGTATACGATTTGCACCACCTGGAGCATGGTCGGTAGTCGCGAATTGAAGAAAAAGGCAAATGACTGAAAGAAATATGGAATTGTACAAAGGTCACAGCTAAAGGACGAAACAATTAATACAAGACTAGAAGCAAGTCAAAAAAGTTAGTAGTCATTGGAGATTTAAACACCGTGAAAACTCTTATGCGAAAGCTTGTACGATTCAGATGGCACATTGCACAATATATGGACCAAGCATTTAATGTGAGTCAGCAGCAGCGCGAGTCAGTAGCTGTTGGAGCGTTTGAACGTCGTGAAAGTTGAGTCAGGTGTGAAACCTTGTATGAGTCGCACGTCCCTTCGCATGGGTGCAAAAACTTCCAAGTCTGTCCAAAAACTAGCCGTTGGAAATATCTAAGTCTAATGCAAAACCCTGTGCAAATTTCATGTTCAGTGGCACAGTTATAGGAATCTTCAAAAAGATTGTAGCCGTTGGAGGGAGCCTTAAACACGTATATAAATTCTTCCAACACATCAAAGGCTCATCAAAAACCCCCATGACGTCAGCCAACATCCTCCTACCGTTGAGAAATACTTGAGATCAAATTTATTTCAAATTTGTGTAGGATTTAGTGTAGACTTCAAGAAAGAGGCCTTTGAGCCCAATTAGAGAGTGCATCTTTGTAAATTTACCTTAAGGAGGTTTTCATCTTTTCTCTCAACTAGTAAAGTTTTAACTCAAGAGTTTGAGTATATGCATTTTGTCTGATAAGAAAAGCTCTATACTTTTGATTAAGATTTAGACATGAAGTAAGTGGGAACAAGAAGAGAAGGATAATTTCTAACTCAATGGGTTGAGTTTAGACATTTATAAAAGTCTTAACTAAGAGGTTGGTGTAGGCAATTGTAGAAGATCTATCTCAAGAGGTTGAGATTAGGCAAAGGGGTAAAGTTCTAAGTTTAGAGTTAAGTTAGGCAATAAGGGGAAAATATTGATCAAGAGGTTTATTAAGTAAAAGTAATAATTGTTAGTAAACGGGAGTCTTGAATAAGACATATGTCCTTGAGGAAGGATTATGCAAAAGATCCATTACTAGTCTTAGGCAAGGAAATCCAATCTAGAGTTAGATTAGGCAAAGGGGAAAAAGTTTTAAGATTAAGAACTTGATCTTAAGCAAGTTGAAGGGTTTGGACACAACTTTAAGTGTTTCCTAGATTGGATTAGGAAATTTCATGTTGTAGAATTTGGGGAGTGGAACAGGATTCATGAGCGCATATAAATTTGGTGTCTTATCTCTTAGTTTATTTTCTTTCATTTTACAAATCACTCATCACACACTACACTTGGAGACTAGTTTTAAATTGATTTTAAATTGATTTCAATTGGTATTAGAGCGAAGGCTCAATTGTAGGTTTAAAAACCTTTGAGTTAAATATCATTTTTGCAACCTTGTGATTCTTAGAGTCTTTGTTGATTTCTTGATTTTGTGTGTATTTTGTTCTTCCTCACTTACAAAGATGGCTAAAGGTAAGAAATCCATCAAGAAGGTGATCAAGAAAGAAAAGACAAGTGTTCAATCCTCAAGTGAGGAAGATAAGGAAAGCACAAGAAGATGCTTTGTGAAAAATGAGTTACAAGAGGTAACTAATTATTTGCTATCTTCTTTATGTGTATGTGGTAGTGAAAAGTATGATAGTGATAGTGATGAAGATTTTGATCATTTTGAGTTTGTTATTAATTTGCATGATAAATGTATAGATGCCATAAAAAGGAATGTCATTCTTGAAAAGAAGAATCAATCTTTGAAAATTGATGTTTGTGCTTTGGAAGATGAAAATATCATTATGAATTGTGAAAATGAAGATTTGAAATGCAAGGTCCATGAATTGACCTCTTTGTTGGAAGAAAAAGATTTTCAAATCAAAAATTGTAAATTGTTGAATTTAGGCTATGTTCTTGTACATTTCCATTTCAAGAAAATCATCATTTTTTCTTCTAAAATCTTATATAGAGAAACAACCTCAATTTCTACTCAATTTAAAATTCCCTCAAAAACTTCACTCACATAAATTCAAAAAATAATTCAATCACTATACTTTTTCTATCTATCTCCTACACAATTTCCCAAAAAAAAAAAATTTCCTCTAAAAAAATTCCTATCCTAAAATGAAAGATTCCCAAGTTAAAACCCATAGAGATCAAAGCCTTAGAGTTTTAAAATGAAAAACTAATTTGGTTGAAAAGGTCAAAGCATATGACTCCTAAAAATAGAATATGATTTGATGAAGGTGAAGATTGATGACTTGAGTGCTAGCTTAGAGAAGCCAACTCAAAGTAAAAATAACTTAGAGAAGTTATTAGGAAAAAAGGTCGGAAGTGATAAGCATGGCTTGGGTTATGAAAATATCCAAAATTATGATTTGCCATCCACTTCTACTACTTTTGTAAATGCTTCCAATGAGAAGAAGATTTCCTATCCTTCTTATGAGAATAGGATGAAGAGTATGAATAATGCTTTGAAGTACAATGATTTTGAAAGAAAGATTTTTCTAAAAGAAAATAGATTTTTCAAAAATGCTAAAATAGATGATTCATTTTATATGCCTAAGAAAATGTATGTTCCCCTTAAGTATAGTAAATTCTGTTGTCACTTTCATGATTTTACCTCTTATGCACAAATAGATTGATGATTCATGATTTTGTAGTGCCCCAAAGAGGGATTGTTATGTGAAAAACGCATATATGCACACTTATGCACGAAAGAGAAAGAATGTGCATAGTTCTTTGATAAATGATTCTAGGATTTACAATGATTTGCATGTTATAAATAATCATGTTGCTCATATGCCTTTGAAAAGTTATAATACATTTAATTATAACAAAGTGTCATACATATAGGAATTAGGATTTATGCACAGTAAATATTTAGGAATTCATGCATACATACTACCTTCGGAATACTTTTATATCTCACAATTAAAAGAACAACTTTGATTAGCCTTCAACTAGAAAAGAAAAGAAAACAATAAAACTAAACTAAGGAAAAGAAATAAACTTAACATAAAGAAAATGAATTAATTCGGCTCCCTTGCGAGGGTGTATGAAAGATCTAAAGGATTGTACATATGAGATTCCTATTTATGGAGAAAATTCTCCTAAAAGTAAACTACTGAATTTCAAGAAGGAAAAGAATTATAATTGTCGGCAGCCATAACACTACAGGGACGCAGCCCTAATAATCATGCATTAGTTGTAGCAATTTGGAATTGGACTTAATCCAATCAATTATAAACTCGGCTTGGAAGTTGGGCTTCATCTTAATTGCTCCACTTGGGCTTTGGTGAGGGTGAATCCAAACACACACAAAAAAAAAAAAAAAAAACATTCTAGCCCAGCACAGTGCTTCGGCCTAAGTGTTAATAATTCTGCCCAGCAACGAAGTTCAATATTCTGAAATTTGTTTAGTGTTCTTAACGTGCCTTCGTCTGGGCAAATAGACCCTTTATTATGCTATTTTTGCAACTCTTCTCTCTTTATGCCTTGTTTCCTAAAACATGTGCTTAACATAAAAAACACTCCAAATACCCCCTGGGAGTGAACAATAAAACACTATAAGTAAACAACATAAAGACGCCTATCATTAGGACATTTTCTTTATTAGATGCGCCTATTGTACGTGATTATTGTGGTCATGTTACACCCACCTACTTTGATAGGAAAAATGTGAAAAATGGTATAAAAATGTGACATTTCAAGGAACATGCTAGCCCCCAAGGCTCCAAAAAGAGTTGGGTACCAAAATTTTTTACTTGATTTTCTTGTAGGCCCTTGATGCTACTTGTGGAATAAATCTCTATGGAGAGATACTTGGAAAGTAGCAAGGATGGTTGATTGAAGCCAATAAGGATAAAAATGCAAAAATTGTAAAAATATACTGAACAATGGTGATGAGTCCATGATTGCTCATTTGAGGTAATATATATCATCTCTAACTTATTTTGATTGCTTTATAACTGTTTTGATGATTATGTGCAAATTGAATTGAATATGATGATCATGTGTTTTAATTTCAAAATGATGGATATATTATGTGGAATGCATAGTTTGATTTGAATATCCATCTTGAGTTTAAATGAGAAAGTTATCCTTGAATTATTTTGAATATAGAAAGCATATTTTAATGAAACTCTTTAGGACTTTTTTGAGCTTAATGAGAAATAGTTAGAAGCATTGACTCTTAGACATTCACATGTTTGGAATTTGAAAATTGCTCTAATGTGCTTAGAATATTATTTGAAATATGCTAAGACCAAATTTCAACTTAAAAGACTCAAAAAAAGATGAGTTAGGCAAAATTAGAAAATTCATGAAAACTTGAAAGTTGCCTTTATTGATGAGTCGTTGAGTGATAGAAGTCTAAAATTCCATGCTTTAGAATTAAATTGATGCATTATATTAGGATCTATTTCACATTTGGCCTATTTGAATTCTTGCTTTGAAAATGGTTGAAAACTCTTCATTTGAAGAAACTTCAAGGAATTTGAAGTTAGGAGAAATTAAGCATGTTTGTATTATTTGAAGAATCTTGACCAAGTGGTTGGATTTCGAAATATACATGCATTTTATAGTTAATTAACATAAAACAACAAATGATTTACTCTTTTTAATTTAATTTTTACTCTTGGAGATATGTGGGGAATTGTTTGAAAAATAATTAGTAGTTCAGAAGATTAAAATATTTACTAAGATCAAAATAGTTATGATTATGTAAGTTTTACTAAGTCTAAACTACTGAGTCAATAACAATTTTCCTGCATGAAATCTTACGTGTTATCATTATTAACAATAAGGAGAACATTTAGTAGTGATTTGAGTCCAAACTTATCTCTTTTTTAAGGTTAGAAAAATTTTATTTGACACAGGATTTTCTAACCACTCAATCTTCTTCTCCATTAAACGAGTGAAATTCATGTTTTGCCCTCAGAAGTTTTTCTCGGAAATTTTGTTTCCTTCCTCTCCTCCATAGTTACTTTTTTCAAACTTAGGCATGTTCTTTTCGTTTTTGTTTTGGTGTTGTTTTTTAATTCTATAGTAAATTTAATATATTATAATTATTTTTCATTATTTTTCATACAATTTTTTACTATTCAATTATACTTTTTTACATTTCAAATATACTTTTTTACATTATAAAACTTAATTGTTCGTTCTTTATTTGCTGTTTGTGCTCCATCTATTAAACATAGGAAGAATTTGTTTTATCTTGAGAAATGTTTTTACACCCTGAATTTAGGGGCGGAGCCAAGGGGGAGGGTGGGTGGTCCCCAAACCCCTCCACCCCCTCATGCACCCTTATTAGTATAGTTGTCAAAAAAAGTTCATACAATTGGACTCTTTTGAAAATTTCAAAATGTACTTTCTGACTCTGCCACTACCTGTGTTAGTATTTCAGGTCTCTATTATCCAACATGAATGAAAAATGTACTAATGCACTAAAATGAAAATGAAAATGCCCTCAGAAAAGTTCCCTATGTTAGCCGATAACAAAGAGATTACTTCTTACAGAATATTGCTTCTCAGCAGGAAATTACCCTTTATTTAGTAAAACAAATTTTACAAACTAGTTGAAAGTAACAAAAGCTAGGGCTAATTAAAAAGCCCGTTCAATACTATATGCTCCATAAAATAAAGTACATTGGTTATTACCAAAAGAAAAAACCATATGAAAAAATTAATTAATATTATTATTCCTCCATAGAAGATGAAACTGTTCTTTCCTCTTTCTATCGATTTTTTATGTTAAGTCAGACCCTTCCTACTTTGAAGCTTTCCAAGATGCGAGAGGTGGAGTGTTTGCAAACTTCCAAGTAAACGACATTCTGTCCGACAAATAGCGGTCTCCTTTCACGGCATCAGGGGAGGTAATAGATCCAAGCTCAGCCATGTCCTCCGGCGTCAACTTCACGGATAACGCCTTGATGTTGCTGTTCAAATTCTTGATCTTGGTGGTGCCGGGGATAGAACAAACGTCGTCTCCTTGATGATGAACCCAGGCTAGGGCTAGTTGGGAAGTGGGGCAACCCTTTCTTGAAGCCAGGGCTGCAACCCGCTCATACAACTTGTTGTTGTGCTTGATATTCTCGCTGTGGAACTTTGGCGCGGCCGTCTACAATTGTATATACAAAAATGGAAATGTCTTCAGCACTGAAATAGTTATATTTATTGGAAAAAAACACACATAAATGTGTGAATAATATTCACCTACCAATGGAATTTTCAAGAAGTAGTCGTGGTTATAGGGACTGAAAGTACCACCACATGAAATACATCGTTGCATATAAAGATATAACGACGATATAGAAGAGAGATAAAAAATGCGATTTTCCATATATTTATCATAAAATGAAACTTGTTTTTACGTGGTTGATGACATCAATCAGCGGTACTTTTTGAAAATAAATGTGTTATTATACCGTAAATAGTGACAAAGCCTAGGTAAATAGTGTATGGTGATAATCATGAAACAAAAGAAAGTCGAAATTGATCGGGAGTGAAAAAAGGTATACCTATTATGGATTATAGATGGTGCAATTAGAAGGGGTTACATTAAAAGTCTATTATGGATGCTTGAGACATACTATTAGTAATACATTATATAGGAGCCACCACAATTAGCACATATATACCTTTCGAAAGTCATTGCTTTCTAATTTCTCCAAGATATTGCCACCAGAAGCGAAGAACCCCATGCCCAGAGGACTATACGGGACTATTCCAATCCCAAGTTCCCTATTCAAATAACAAACACTAACATTAATTCATGATTGATCAAATTACCAAGAGCCATACAACAATATACAATATATACCATACGCGCATTATAAAATTAGATTTTCGATATACGATATGTTTCTCGATTCAACAAGAATGAAGAAAACATTAATTTAATTATAAAGATCAACAAATCCTTAATTCGGACACAACTCACCGGCAGGTCGGAATAACTTCATCCTCGGCATCTCTAGTCCACAAGGACCATTCAAGCTGAACTGCTGTTATGGGATGAACAGCATGAGCCCTCCTTATGGTCTCTGGCGAGGCTTCGG
Organism: Leptodermis oblonga; assembly: GCA_016801395.1. Classification (NCBI taxonomy): domain Eukaryota; kingdom Viridiplantae; phylum Streptophyta; class Magnoliopsida; order Gentianales; family Rubiaceae; genus Leptodermis; species Leptodermis oblonga. Next base: position 21,817 of record VMRK01000191.1, read on the forward strand.
ATAGCCCTATGTACTTTATTTTTCCCTCTTCAACTAGTTTCTTCAGAGCTCCGATCTATCACGCACAAGTTTCAAAATTTCAGTCAATTAATTATTAAACTTTTGCCAGAAAATCCATAGAAATGTTTAAAGTGCTAACCGTGATTTCAATAGGAATCTTGGGGTCAATCCGATGAACGTAGTAGAGATCGATATAATCAACATCTAAACGCTTCAAACTACCCTCACAGCATTTTCTTGCGTATTCAGGATCACCACAAATTTCTACACGCCCGTGCACCCTTTTGCCACCAAATTTTGTGGCGATTTGGACCTTTTCCCTCGCCACTCCCTTCAACGCCTACAAAAATTTTCTCATTCTTAGGCACCATTCGTTAAGAATATTATAACATATTAAATTTACAAAAAAAACATAAAACAAGACCAATAAAAACGAACATGAATCTCTTCTATTATATTACCTTTCCGATGAGGATTTCGTTGGTATGAGGACCGTAGATATCGGAAGTATCGAGATGAGTTACGCCGTTATTGATGGCGTGGTGGATGACTTTGATCATTTCCGCCTCTGGCTTCGGTGAGCCGTGGTTCCCCGACATGCCCATGCAACCAAGGCCTTGCGCTGAAACTTCAAATCCCTCAGAACCCAGCTTAATTCTCTTCACTACAGTCGCCATTTATCCTCCACTCAGTTCAAATCTTTAGGTAATTAAAGCGTGGATTTCTATTTTCAATCGCCCCAGTTTGGAGATATATATATAGATACATATGCTTATTGTCGAGTCCATGCAGCAGGTGAAATAAATTGTTTACATCAGGGATGATGTTAGAGCATGCATGCATCTTCACCCACATACAATAATCTAATTATGCAGTACTCATTCTGTTTTATTAAAAAAATTCACTTTCAAAATATTTTTTCGTTCAAAAAAGAAAAATCAATTTTTAAATTTGTTACTTCTTTAATCTTACTAATATAATTATATGTGGTTCATAATTATTCGACATTTGAAAGTAAGATATAAATGGAAAAATTGTGTCAAATTACTTATTTTATCAATATTACTCCATCCGCTCTATTAGAATGGATCACTTTGATCAATCCACAATTTATTATGAAAGTCAAGGTATAATTTATACAGGATCCCACATGATTATATTAGTAAGGGTAGAAGGAGTAAAAAAAATTTAAAAGTGAACTCTTCTATTTGAACAAAAAAAATTGTTAAAATGAACTCTTCTAATAAAATAGAGAAACATGATGTATTAATCTCATAAAAAATTATACATATTTGAAGGTAAACTTTTTTAATAAAGTATTAAAGAGTAATTATTATTTCAGTATAGAATAATATTTCATTCGTAACGTTCCAACCACAAACTAGCCGTGGTGGACCTTTTTTGACAGTGACGTCAGCCATACCAATACCCAAGGGACTACAAATTTTCAAAGTTCTTATATTTATTCTTTATTAGATTTTTTTATTTTTTTATTTATCTGAATAAAGGGTGGCAGTCCAAATTTCATGGCTGCTATGGAATTCAAGGTATGCTGAACGACCTTCGCTGCGCCATGAATTTTGAGAAGTTTCACTGAAACTTCACTCAAGTATGAAATGTTGAAATCTTCATGGAACCACTTTAATGGATGGCTAGATATCCACTTATGAGGAAAATCATGGACCAATTCATCTAGAACGTATATAACTTATACTTCCTTCGTTCTATTAGAAACGTTCACTTTGAACAATGTACAATTTATTATGAATGTTAAAGTATAACACCTAAATTAACTAATTTGATATACTTTATTCTATTAATATCCTTACTTATTAAGTATGAACTAACTATGGATCACACATGATTATAATTAGTAAGGGTAAGAGAAGTAAAAAATTTAAAAGTGAATTATTCTATTAAAATAAAAAATATTTTTTAAAATAGACTCTTTTAATGAAACGAATAGAGTATTCGTATGAGTTTGAACTGAGATTTATACACCACCACCTGTTTGTCCAATGATAGCCACAAAAGGTATATATATAAGTGGATTCAAAAGTAAAACCCATGTCCAAACATATATCTGTTGTGAGTATTTAAGGAACAACTCACAAAAAGGTCAATAACCATATTAGTGAGTTTCAAATACAATTTTCGCCACGAAACTTAAAAGTGGAGTTTGAGTGGCAAACGCAACAACCAAAAAAATCAAACAATTAAATAAAGTTTAACAAAATTGAAAATTGACAGTCCAAATGTCACGGCTGCTATGGAATTCAACTAAACTCAAATTGCGAATTTTTCCTGTAGAATATGAAACAAGATAAAAATTAGAGGTGACAATTAATTTAGATTTGACCCAATACAAAATTTGGACGCAAATATAATACTTATGCCCGACTTTAAACTGAGGAGAGTTTCTTTCTTTTCTTTTTTCTAAATTTGAATTTCCGAGGAGGCTAGAGGTGATATAATAATAAAAGATATCCTACAAACTTGATCAAGAATGACTTTTTAAATTGTTTTTTAGATTGAAAATGATTTATAATATTATTATTTTAAATGTCAATCTATTCACCATGAATAATAAAAAATTTAGGTGAAATCAGTTTACATATGCGACGGGTGTATACACGAGACCACACATGTTCAGATGTGCGTGTTCCCATGTGTAGGGACGGGCTTATCTAGTTGTAGCCTGTAAAGTCTTTTTAATTTATCTCTTTCAGTGTTCTCTTCAAGACTACCTATGACATTAAGACTATAATAGTATTTCATGGGACCAATGTGTATATATTTTTTTCTGTGCAAAAAAAGAAAAAAATTTTAATAACTGAAATTGTAAACTCGCAATATAAAACGAAAAAAATTTCTAATTTCCCTAATTCATTCTTTTAATTGACATTTATTTAAATCCATTACAACCCTAATTTAATTTTAAAATAATTTTAACAAATATTCACATTAAAATCATTGATATATTCAAAATATCTAATTTTTTAAATTGAACTTCTAAATTCCTAATTTTATAAATTCTATTTTAATCAAGAATAATCATTCAAAAAAATTAAAGTTTTTAATTGATAAATAATTTGATAGTTTACAAATTTCAACTCACAATCCCAGAATTTAAATAATAAGCTAATTTTATCCAAAGTAAAGAACGTTGAAATTTTAAAGCTTTAACTAAAATTGAGTTTAGTGAAATAGATACTTTAAATTTAATACTAAGTGTTTAATGAAAAATCATCTCACTTGAAGACAAAAAAATTACACGTGTCTATGTGAGGTATCTATGGGTCTATTCTTTTTTATGGGTTTGAAACTTGTTTTGAAAACAAGTTTTGAAAAAATAATTTTATAATGTAAAAAGTGCATTGAAAATGTAAAAATGTATCATTAAATAATAAAAAGTTGTATTTAAAATGATGAAAATAGATTTTAATATATTAAAGTTAATGTTGAAATTAAATCTCAAACCAAAACTAAAACTTAAAGAACTGGCCCATCTGAGTCTATGCAGCACTAACCGAACAAGGGGGAAAAAAAATAAAATTGAGGAAAATAGTAGTCATAGAAAATTTTCCCCCTTATGGAAAAACTCCTATAAGCACCAACTCTTGCCTTAAAAATTGGCTAAACACTCGAAGAAAACCGAGGTTCCTGTAACCCAGCTAAATAACGACCAAAGAGGAAGCAATACTAAAACAAGCACAAAGGCACACATGAGCAACACTTAGCCCAAATTGGCCCAACCTTGTTATATACAATTCTCCAATAATTTATATACAAGGTCCTAACTCTAAACAACAAGCAGTACTCACAAGGAAGGCAAGAGCCTAACTCATCGTAAGCTAGATTTTCTCTGTACACTCAAGTTTCTCCCTCTAGAACACTCAAGCAAGCTACTCAATTCTCGCTCAGTCTGCAAGCTGCCTTCCACAAGCGCCCCCAACACCTATTTATAGGCCAAGGTCTTGGATGACAACCCCATCCAAGTAGGTTCTAGAGAATTCTAGCGTCAAGGCTTGCCCGCATCTTCTAGCTACGCCTAGAAGCTTCTAGAACTCTCCCGCAACATCCAGCATCCCCGCGCCAAGTCTAGAGCAATCCGGCCCATTTTCGAACCATCAAGCCCTCTCGCGACCTGTCGCATCTCTTCTCGCAGATGCTAGACATTTTCTGACGATTCTAGACTCTTCTAGAATCTTCCAGCGCGCACCAGACCCTCACCGCGCAGATCTCAGCCATGCGAATCGTACGTAATCGAACATCCCCGTAACGTCGAGCATTGCCTAGATCATTCTCCAATGTTCTAGGACTTTCCCTAGCCATCTATCACCATCTAGGCCCATCGGGACCTTTCCAGAGCATTCTCCCTTTGTATTGGAAAAAGGGAAAACTCACAAGTGACCTTCAGGACATCAAGGTGTAAGAAGAACCCATAATCTTCTAAATCCTTCTCCGAACCTCTTCTAAGTCTTTCCCCATGAAAGACTATTTTGTTTTGAAACCCTATGCCCAAAAACTCCTCTGGCTTCCTTAGCCAAGATTTCCCGCAACTTGGCGCGCACATGTTGCACGCCCGACATAGCACTGTGCTAGCACCACAAAATCTCAACGTTAGCCCTCCTGGCTAACTTCTCTGAGCCATTCTTTGGCCCGGTTTTAGCCTGGGGAAAGTTTCGCTAACAAACCTCCCCCACTTTATTGTTTGACGTCCTCGTCAAACATGTGCCAAAGTGAAATTGTTTCACCCCAGCACGATCAATTCCCGTAATTGACCATTGCCCCTGCCAAATCAATTCCCGTAATTGAACAACACGTTCTCCGCCCAGCTACCTAAGTTGCGCAACACGCCAGGCAATTCCCTTAACTACCCCAAAACATTGCCTCACCTGGCTCCCATAACCGTGCTACATCTTTTGCGATCAGTTCCCACAACTGATCTTTTCATCACACTTGATCAATTCCCATAATCGACCAGCACAATTCCGCCTAGCTACCACAGCTGTGCAACACTTCAGCAATTCCCGCAATTGCTTGTGCATCATTGCTTACCTGGTTACCACAACCGTGCCACATTTTGGTGATCAGTTCCCAGAACTGATCCTTCATCGCGCGCGTTAGGCTACCACAACCATCACCAAACTGGTAGATAACTCTCTAAATAAGACCCCTTGCTCACCTTTGGGGATATTTCTAGCATCCCGCGTCAAGGTAGAGCATTCCGGCCCATTCTCGAACCATCAAGCACTCTGGTGATTTGTCGCAGCTCTTCTAGCAGATGCTAGACATTTTTCAATGATTCTAGAATCTTCCAGCTCGCACCAGACCTGCACCGCGAAGACCATGCGACGCCCTATACGAATCGTACGCACTCGAACGTCCCCGTAACGTCGAGCATTGCCTAGATCATTCTCTAATGTTCTAGGACTTTCCCGAGCCAACTGTCACTATCTAGGCCCATCGGGACCTTTCCAGAGCATTCTCCCTTTGTACTGGAAAATGGGAAAACTGACAATTGACCTTCAGGACATCAAGGTGTAAGAAGAACCCAGATATTCCAGAACCTTCTAAATCCTTCTCGCAACCTCTTCTAAGTCTTTCCCCATGAAAGACTACTCCGTTTTGAAGCCCCATGCCCCCAAAACTCCTTTGGCGCCCTTCGCCAAGATTTCGTACAACTTGGAGTGCCCGACATAGCACCGTGCTAGCGCCAAAAAATCTCAAAGTTAGCCTTCCCATCTCCACGCCATTCTTTGCCCTGTTTTAGCTAGGGGAAAGTTCCGCTAACAAACCTCCCCCACTTATTGTTTGACGACCTCGTCATATGTATGCCAAAGTGAAACCATTTCACCCCAGAACGATCAGTTCATGCAACTGACCCTTGCCCTGGCCAAATCAATTCCCGTAATTGACCAACAAGTTCTCCACCCAACTACCTCAGCTGCCCAGGCAATTCCCTTAACTGCCCGACACTATTGCCTCACCCATCTCCCATAACTGTGCCACATCTTTTGCGATCAGTTCCCACAACTGATCTTTTCATCGCACCAGATCAATGCCCATAATTGACCAGCACAATTCCGCCCAGCTACCACAGTTGTACAACACTTTGGCACTTCCCGCAATTACCTGCACATCATTGCTTGCCCGGTTACCACAACCGTGCCAGACTTGGCGATCAGTTCCCACAACTGATCCTTCATCGCACGCATTCGGCTGCCACAACCGTCACTAAACTCTTACAGAACTCCCTAAATAAGACCCTTGGCTCACCTTTGGGGATATTTCTCGACCGACAAATACACCACACTTGCGCCGTTCCATTACCGTGATAGACTTGTTGCGGGACTATCAAATAGAGTAAAAATACTTTTAAAATCTGCACCAAATAAGCTAAGTAAAATGTAGCACAATGGAGAGCAGGGTCGATCCACATAGACGGTAATTTAACTCAAATTCCAAATTAACATGCAAATAAACCCAAACTTTTTTTTTTTTTGGAGGAAGGGTAATGATTAGATTCCAGAAATTAACGGGACGTAGCCATGAGATCTACAACTTTGAAACTCGCAAAGATATACAAATAGGGACATTCCCCTAGCCAAAAGCATTACAATCATAATTAGCCCCAACCGGCTAACAAGCACTTGATTCAGCTCATTTAAACAATCAAAGGAGCTATCAATAAGCTAAACATCGAAGAAACATACAAAATCATCACTCTTATGATAACCAAAATTTTTAAGCACTAAGTATTAATTTCCAGCACAAAGTTTGTAGAAAATAGTACTCAGAATCAATTCCAGCAAAAGCAAAAATTTTCAGCACTATAGCAGTAACCAAACAGATCCAATTCCAGCAGCAAGAGTAAACTACTACCCGAATCAAAACCATAGATTCCAACATCGAAATGTGCCATTTCCAACAGTCATACTCTGCAGCAAAATAGCACAATTCCAGCAACCGTAAAAGCCAAACTCCAGCACAAATGGCCCAGAATTCCAGCAGCATCATTGAATTCAATTCTAGAACAAGGCAAATCAAGTTATAGCACAAAGCTATCAATTTCCAGCACAAAAAATACCCAAAATTTCTAGAAATTCCAGCATAAAGTATTAATTCTAGCAGCAATTTTGTAAAAAAATTAATATCGAATCAACAAAGCAAAATATCCAGCAATCCAGCACATTATTTAACACACAAAACACAAAGTTCCGATTCGAAATTCCGGCAAAAAGATCACGATTGTCATATCGAACAAAGATTCCGGCAGCAAGCAAGAACTCCCTTCCTGGATAATTCCCAGTCCACAAAAAAATACCACAAAGTCCAGAAAATTAATTCCAAGTCAACAAAGCATGAAAATTAAAAATCCGGCACAGAAGGCATTAATATCATCAAGTTTACAGAAAGTATTAATTCCAGCAGCAATTTTGCAAAAAAATTAATACCCGAATCAACAAAGCAAAATTTCTAGCAAAATTCCAGCAATCCAGCACATTATCCAGCACACAAAACACAAAGTTCCGATTCAAAATTCCAGCGAAAAGATCACGATTGCAGAAAGTGTTAATTCCAGCAACAATTTTGCAAAAAAATTAATACCCGAATCAACAAAGTAAAATTTTCAGCAATCCAGCACATTATCCAACACACAAAACACAAAGTTCTGATTCGAAATTACGGCAAAAAGATCACGATTGTCATACCAAACAAAGATTCCGGTAGCAAGCAAGAACTCCCTTCCCAGATAATTCCCAGTCCAAAAAAATAATTCCAAGTCAACAAAGCTTGAAAATTAAAGATCTGGCACAGAAGGCATTAATATCAACAAGTTTCCAGAAATTCATACCCGAATTCACCCTCTCCAAGTTCTAACTTCCGAACAAAATTCCAGAAATTAAAACCAAGAGGCTTACCGTACCCAAATTTAAGAAAAGGAGCTCATCCCAGGAACCTAAGATAGTACCGTGGCCACAATCTTCACGATTTATAGGGAGTTGCCGTTATGGAGTTTTCAATGTTGCCGGAGAGGATTCCCAAATCCGGTGACCACATCATATCGAAGCTCTCAATTTAGCATTCCGATGACCACTCCAAATCCAGTGACCACTCCCTTACCGGAAAATGCCCAGTCGACGAAACCAGTAGCAACCATAACCTGTAACAACCAAAATTCCACTTCCCGATTCTACAACAAATCCGAAAATAAACCCAAACTTTGACTAGTAGTCACCTTGTGTCTCCTAGAGACCTTGAATTCATTACTTATTTATAGAAATACGAAATTAAACTAATAATGAAAACTTACTAAAATCAATCAAGAACGATATTCTAGCATTACGCGATCCACCCCAACCATATGCATGCAATCATGAACCCCTTTTTATTGTCTAATTAGCCTTTGTCATTTCAGTTATAGATTAACATGAGTACCTGCAATCATAATCCAGTTCTCCCTTAATTAATCGATAACCCCCGCGAGTTCCCACAATCAAGGTTATTTCTTTATCTAGTGTAATTAATAGGCCGTGAGTTCCTACAATCATCGTATTAACTAATCTAGAAGCATTAAGAATTAGAAGAACCCAAAACCAGTAACCCCCACGACGATGCTCAAGAGATTACTACCAAATTACACTTGTACTACTCGGCCGGTAGTTGTGCCACTCACTGGCCTTACCAGATCTATATTAAGATGACCATGCTTAATTGGACCTTAGTTTTTAGACATATAAACATATGTAATTTTGGAACATGTTAATTAGACTGGATTTCATGCTTTCGGTTTCATACATACATCGGCTAAGGCTTCTCACATAATACTAGAATAATAGATTTACCTACACATAGGATTACACATCATGCGAGTAAAGATTAAGACTGCCATTGAATAAAAGAAAGAATGGAAAAAGAAAAAGAAGTACTTTACTGAAATTCGCAACTGGAGACACCTCTCGTTTGGCCAAGATGCATCCAAGGGCCACACAAAGAAACGGAACGGTGGCAAAGTCAACAAGGGCAAGTCCATAGTCAGGGAGAATCAACTAAGGGCGACGGCTACAGCAACGGTGGCCATAAAGAGAAAACAGGGCGCGGAGGTTGCTTTCGTTGTTGCAAGCTTGATCGTCAGGTAAAGGATTGCCTGAGCAAGCTGAATGCGATCCAGGTAGTAACTAGAGCACCTCTCTTTAGTTGATTCTCCCTGACTATGGACTTGCCCTTGTTGACTTTGCCACCGCTCCCTTTCTTTGTGTGGCCCTTGGATGCATCTTGGCTAAGATCGATCAGCCTCTCACACTCCGTCACAGCCTAGGCTAAATCTTTCACTCTGTGGTGCCACATCTCCTGCTGCGCCTATGGCTTCAAACCGACAACAAAATTGAAGACCTTGTCTTCTTTGCTCATGTCTTGTAGCTCAAGCACTAACGCGATGAAGTGCTACACTTACTCATGGACCATGTCCATTTTGCGCAACTCTCTCAACGCCGCTCGAGCTTACCATGCCACTTTGGTGGGAAGGAACTGCACCTTGAGCTCCTTCTTCATTGCTTCCCGCGATTCTATCTTTGGTGCTTTCTCATCTGCGCACCTTTGACGCCACCAAAGTGTGGCATGCCCCGTTAACTGCACCACAACAATTGACACCTGCCGTATTGCCAGGATCTTAGCAGCCTCGAAATACTGCTCCACATCCCAAAGAAAATTTTCCACCTATGTGGAAACTCTTACGCCGCTATAAAATTGCAGCTCTAGCACTTTCATCTTAGTGCCCTCTTCCGGAAGCACTGTGTTCCCATTCAGCAAAGCCAGCTTCACTTCCGTTGCAAGGGATTGAATGGTCTGTGAGCTTTTCTTCAGCTCTTGCCTTGATGCCCTCTCATCAAGTGACCGTTGCATAATCGTTAAGTCTCTCTGCAATGCCTGCACAGCTGACGAACTAGATTCCTCTGCTCCAACCGTCTCGAACTATTTCTTGAGCTTCACGACCCGTACCGCAAAAGTAGCCAATACTTCGGTCATGGAGACACCATGCTCCCCTCTAGCACTGATGAGAGAGTCAAACCGAGCAGCTAATTCCTCCAATGCTACCACCCGATCGACCAAGGCTCGTTCCTCATTGCCATGTGCTTCACTTAAAGTTATCCCCAAGACAACCTTAAGCTCTGATACCAAATTGTCATAGAAATTTCTCCCCCCTATGAAAAAATTCCTATAAGCACCAAAACTTTCCTTAAGAATTGGCCAAACACTCGAAGAAAACCAAGGTTCTCGTAACCCGGCTAAACAACGAGCAAAGCGAAAGCAGTACTAAAATAAGCACACAGGCAAACATGAGTAACACTAGCAAAACTTGGTCCAACCTTGTTATATACAATTCTCCAAAAATTTATATACAAGGTCCTAACTCTAAACAACGGGCACCACTCATAAGGAAGACACAAGCCTAACCCACCGTTAGCTAGACTTTCGCTTGGTCTCCAAGCTGCCTTCCACAAGTGCCCTCAATGCCTATTTATAGGCCAAGGTCTTAGATGACAACCCCATCCAAGTAGAATCTAGAGAATTCTAGCGCCAAGCCTTGTATACATCTTCTAGCCGTGCCTAGAAGCTTTTACGCACAAGCTCACCCCTATTCTAGAACTCTTCTGCAACATCCAGTATCCCCGTGCCAAGTCTAGAGCATTCCGGCCCCTTCTGGAACTGTCAAGCTCTCTCGCGACCCATCACAGCCCTTCTTGCAGATGCTAGACATTTCTCGATGATTCTAGACTCTTCTAGAATCTTCCAGTGTGCACCAGACCAGCACCTTGCAAATTTAAGCCATGCAATGCCCCGTACGAATCGTACGCACTTGAACGTTCACGTAACGTCGAGCATTGCCTAGATCATTCTCCAATGTTCTAAAACTTTCCCAAGCCATCTATCACCATCTAGGCCCATCAGGACCTTTCCAGAGCATTCTCCCTTTGTACTGGAAAAAGGGAAAACTCACAAGTGATCGCCTAGGACATCAAGGTGTAAAAAGAACCCAGAAATTTTTGTAACCTTCTAGATCCTTCTCCAAACCGCTTCTAAGTCTTTCCCCATGAAAGACTACTTCGTTTTGAAGCCCCATGCCCTAAAACTCCCTTCGCTCTGTTAGCCAATGTAAGACCCTAGCTTAACCTTTGTAAATTATATTTCATCATACTGTTAGTTTTTAAATTCAATTAGGTATAATTATAAAGATTGTGAGTTTTCTTAAGTAATTTGATCTTAAGGTTTAAATCTTAATGTTTTGCATTTTAATTGTGATCTGGTGTTAATTTAAGTGAAGAATTATGTTTAAGGATATATGAAAATATATTTATTAGTTTATTTTTGGGAAATTTTGGAACAAAAAATAGGAAAAATAGAAAAATGAGAAAATTCGGAAAATATGCATAGTTATGGACTTATATGATTTTTCTTTATAATTTTAATAAATGAAGAAATATTTTTGAAGCAAAAATTTTAATGTTTTGATTAAGATATTAGGAATAAGGTTAGAAGTATGTTTAAGTAATAGGTGATAAAGTAATTAAGTAATAAAAATGAAGAAATTAGAAAATAAATGAAAAATAGAAAAAATAAGGGTCAATCGGTTTTACGTAGTCCTAGAGTGGGTAAAACCGATCCAACCGCCTGACGGAGCGGTTTTACCCGATCCTGGAGCTGGTAAAACCGATCCCACCACTTCACGGAGCAATTTTACCCAGTCCTGGAACGGGTAAAACTAGTTCGACGGTAAGAAAAAATATCTCACTACTTGAAAGAGCGGTTTTACCCGATTCTAGATCGGGTAAAACCGAACCTAAAAAATGACAAAAATCCTTCGAGCGGTTTTACCTGATCTTGGAACCGGTACAACCAATTGGAACGGTTTTACCCGATCCCCAAGCGGGTAAAACTGATTGTGAGCTGTAAATGAGAAAAATATAATTTCAAGATAATCAAGAACCTTTTGGCATATTAAGAAAAATTTTCCTATAAATAGGGCCTCTCCAGCCTTTAAAAATTCCATTAAATTCATGCAAACTCAAACCAAAAAGAGAGAAGAAGGTAAATAAAGGAGAGAAATGGAGAGAATGGAAAGAAAGAAAGAAGAAGAAGAACAGCTAGGAAAGGAAGAGATTTGGAGCAGGATTTCAGATTCCACAGCATAGAATTCATGCTAGGGAGTCTCCAGAACATTAAGGTAACACGTTTTGCTCATTTGTATGTTAGGAAAATGGAAAAGATGCATGAAAATGGAAAAATGAGGTTTTTAGTGGTTTTAAGGAATTTTGATCCAAATCTTTATGATTTAACATTGATTAGGTGTTATGGAACTTATATTTTTGTTAAGATTATGATTAATATATTTTCTTATTAATTTACTTTTTTTTCAAAAATGAAATGGAAGTAACTTTTTAAATACCTATTCTAGAAACCTAGAATCTAAAAATTTATCTAGATTTATCGATAAAGTCTAAACTATGATATTTTTATAATGCATATTTACTTACAAAATACTAGCGATATACGAGTTGAGTGTTATCACTAAAGGGGTAAATGTTTTAATTGAGTAAATAATGAGTTAGCATGCGTAACTGATATTTTTGTGATGTTAAAAGTATGCAATGCATGCTATAATGATTATTCCTTTGAGTGTGCAAAATGAAATGTTTATAAATGTGCTATATGCATGTAAATGTTCTCAAACTTTTAAGGGTGAATTCATGAATTGATCACCTTACTTTGAGTTTGTTAACGTTTTAGTCACCTTACTTTTTTAATTGTCTTTTTAGTCACCATACGTTCATTTTTGTACTTTTTTGGTCACTCCGTCAAAGTGTGCCATTAATCCACTAACGAACTGATTTTTTTAGGGAAATTTCGTCATCATGTCTATCTTTTACTCTTTATCACTAAAAGACAAAAAAAAAAAAAAAAAGAAAATACTCACCTAACTCTCTCCTCCTTTTATTTTTTTATGCGGTTCCCCCTCCCCTCCCTTCTCTATTTTCAGTCGGGCTCTCTCCCTCTCTCTACCCTTCTTCTCAAAGTTCCAAACCTTTTTTAGTCAAGCTCTCTCAAATTTTTTTTCAGGCGGTCACCCCTCTCCCCCTCCCCTATCCATTTTCAGTCGGGCTCTCTCCACCCTTTTTCTTCTTCAAAATTCCAAACCTTCTACTCCTATCTCCCTTTCTGTCTCTCCACCATTCTTCTTCAAAACCTTCTAGATCCATAGATTTACTAGTGTCAACAAATATTTATTCATTTTTCAAATCAAAATCACAGGAAATAGTATTGCTATGAGGTAATTTCTTTAATTTCACAATCAAAAAAGAAACCCATTTCAATTTTATCGTTGGCCACTCCGGAACCCTTCATGAATGTATCTTTAACTGATCATTTTCGCATAATTGGAAGGAATTGTGTGAAACCCAGCAGCGAATCAGACTTGAGGGGCATTGGAAGCTTATGATGATGAGCGTGGCCTTCCACCGACGAAAAAATTGTTCAATCGACAAAAAACCAAAATCAACAAATCCATCAAAATGGTGGGAAGATTTTGTGAACGAAGTCGCAAATCGATCGCAGAATGAATAATCAAATTTGATCAGGAGATCACATTCACCACACAGACTAGAGGGAAGGGAATAAGCAATCAAAGCTAATTTAATTACCTTAGAAAACTCAATTAGTTGTTGTAACCAGGCCAACCAATTCAAAGAGAAGAAGAAGGGAAGAAGAAGATGACGAGAGAGAGAGAAATTCAACAATTTTTAGAAGGAGCTTTTATTTGTTATATTACCCGTAATGAACCTGAACAATTTTTAGACTAATGGGTTCATAGTTTTTGGAATTTTCTATAATTTTGCTTTGAATTTTGTTGGGTTACCCTTGTTTGCAATGAGTTTTGAATTGTTGGTGTTCTTGAATTTGTCAGTCGAGGAAGTGTTAACGGAGGAGCAAAATTTTGGAATCCCAAAATTGTTAATTCTAGTGAACAAGATTCAACAAGAAACATTCCACTACCACCATCCCGCGAACAAGATTCAGCAAAAATTTGAAGTAGTTGTTTGACTTCAATCTTGCTCGTGCCAATGGTGATACCATTTTGATTTGCTACCGCCCATGCTTTCATATTCTTCGCCCAGATCTAAAACCCATTGCAACCACCACTCGAACCCACCAGTGATGAAGAGGATGAATATTACATAGTGAGAGAGAGAGGAGAGAATAAGAAGATGAAGAAGATGAAGAGACGAAGAACATGATGACAAGAGAGAGAGAGAGAGAGAGAGAGAGAGAGAGAAACTTATGGTTTGGAAAAGAAAAAATTTACGTTTTGACAAATATACCCTCGTTAAAAATGCTTCGTTAGTTGGTTAATGGAGGACTTTAACAGAGTGACCAAAATAATGCAAAAACAAAAGTAAGGTGACTAAAAAATAATTAAAAAAGTAAAGCGACTAAAAAGTTAACAGACTCAAAGTAAGGTGACCAATTCATGAATTCACCCAAATTTTAATTATATATATAAGTGAAATGTTTATCGTATATAAGCGCTAATGTTCAGTGTGTATTGTTCAATGTTCAATGTTGAGTGTTAAATGTCTAGTGTTCAATGTTCAGTGTTCAATATTAAGTGTTGTTGTATATCTATTTGGGGGTCCCCAAAGCATATCCAGTTGTTGAAATCGGGTATGTTGGTATTGGGCTAAAGTGCCTGACTAAATGACTGGAGGGTTCGTGTTTGGTATTATCTCAAGGTATGCTACAATGTTCAGTGTTGGTAGTGTCAGCATGAGTGATCAAGAAGCTGCAGTGTTCTAAGGAAGGTAAAGTATGATTAATGTTGTTTTTTTTTTTTTTGAAGGGTCTCATTGATCCTTGTTATAGCTTACTGGTTATGCTCTTTCTATCTCTTACGTGTTCCCCCTTACTTGCTTAGGAAATACTTGCTATGTGCCTATAATTGTTTACCTAGTAATGCTTTTAATAGTGCGACCTCACTGACATTATGGAAGCTCACCCTTTAGACGTTTTGCATGTAACAGATCTTGGGACTAATCGCTACTAGTGTGATGCTGATGAAGGGCTTTTTGATTTGGTTCTGGAACACTAGTATTGTATTATTACTAAGAACCTAGCTTTAGCATGTTAAAGTACTATTGTATATTTTGAATAAGGTTGGTATCTTTTGGAAGTCTAATATAGCTTAAAGTTTTATAGCTTACTTTAGTAAATGAATATATTATTTACTTAGCGATTGCTCTGTATATCGTGAATGAGTCCTGGTGCGAACCAGGCAGGCATCTCGGTCATGACTCATGCATGAAACAAGGAGGTCGGGGCTGGGGGTGTCACAACCAAGATTTCATGCAAGTTGGTGCACACCAGTTGCACGCCCGGCACAGCACAGTGCTAACGCCACAAAATCTCAACGTTAGCCTTCCTGGCTAATTTCTCATCACCATTCTTTGGCCTGGGGAAAATTCTGCTAACAGTAGTCTAGTAGAAGCTCATCACTAACCCCTAATACATATCTATAAGGGGGAGGGGGTTTACCACTGTCGAGTGCCCACCCCACCCCCACCTCCTCTCTCTCCGCCCCAATGACGGATACATAAACTTTTTTTTTGAGTGGGCTAAAAGTAAAAAAAAGAAAAAAAAGAAGGCATTTAATAATTGTATTACAACTAAAATTGTAAGCTCACAACTATAAAATACTAAAAGGCATAAATATTTAAAATTACATTATTTGTTGACACTTGCTTGTGCAACTATCTAAGAGGTGGCAATTGTATCTACGCGTCCACGTCCGCTGAAAATGTTGTAAGATTTGCTCATTTTTAATTAGTCTGTCAATGTATACAATTAGTCCATCATTTATTCACTCATTTTCAATCGTGTTTCGCAAATCAGTTTTGCCAAGTCCGTGGGTGAAGGGGGATGTGCTTGGTTTTGTCATAGGTTTTTTTATTTTTTCATTTTATGTATGTGGACCCACACTTTTGAAGGGATTAACAATACTGTATATGTTAGGCTTAGTAAATAGTAGTTTTATTAAATAAAAAAAAAAGGTGGGCTAAAGTAGCTCTATCATATGTATTATAACTATACTAAAAAAATTGTATAGGAATTGGGGTGGGCTGGAGCCTCCTCCAGACCGCCCTTGAGTGTACCATGGTACTTTTCAAAACTATTATTGGAGTTTAATATTTTTATTTTTTACTTATTAAATACCTTAGTGATATGTACATTTCAAGAGTATTATTGATACTTTTCAAGAGTCTTAGTAGTTTTTTAATTTTTTTTTAACTTATTAAATTTTCTAGTAATAGGTACTAATCAAGAGTCTGAATTCTACTTTTAAAGAGTATAAGTAGCGCTTTTATTTCACTTCTTAATTTTCTTACTTATGTAGTTTTTATACTTTCAAATTGATACCAAAAAAAAAAAGAAAAAGAAAAATCAAAACATTAGTGCACATAATCTGGTCTCTTATGAACTCATTTCATGTGACAGCATCTTTTTTACTGTTTTGCATCAACAAATCATATACTCACAACATTTCTCCCTAAACTCTCTTTAGTCTATATCAAAATATAAGTGTTTTTTTTTATGAATTTAAAAAATGAGGTAAATTTGTAAGGTTTTAATTGATGAAAAATGGTTCTAATTAGGTTCAGTTAATAAATCAGACAACTTTTTTTATGGTTGAATCAGATTAACATGTGGATCTTTATAGAAATATAGAATTAGTAATGTTATATTTCATTTTTTCAATATTAATGCTGAATTTTATAGTGACGAAATTGAGCTCCGAGGTTTTAGTGACGAAAAATAGAATCGTAGCTTAGGGTTTCTGATCGATTACAGTCAGGTTTTCCTGACAATCTCGATGGAAGGCGGCTGGAGGGCTCTGGTTCCCCTTAATTATGCAGGTGCTATGGCCGCCAAACACCAACTCCCACTCCCGCCCCCGCCAATTAATTGGCCCCTCAAAACAGTAACCTAACACAAAGGGAAACTAGCCCTAATTTTTTAGGGAAGCCCCTCGGCGTCTTGCACTTATAGGGAAATTTTCGAAGGGACATATTTCTCGGGAGAATTTGAGAACATATTTTCTTACTGCAGGTTTTGAGGGAGGATATCACATTGCCATGATTGATAGTCGACAAGTTTTAATTTAGTGTGAAGAAGAAGGGGTATCAGAGATGTTTCATGCATGGGGTTTGGAATTTTGATACTTTTGCTTTGCGAATTGTGAAGTAGACACTGGATTTTGATCCCACTGTGGAATCACCCATTGTCCCTGTGTGGGTAACTTTGCCATGCTATTGTTTCAGTTGTATAATGAGTGGGCTTTCCTCTTGATTAAGACATGATAGAAAGGGCTTTGAAAGCCGATTCTGCTTCGATCACCCTTTCCTATCCGAAAGAAGCTCGAGTTTGTACAGAGGTTGATCTTTTTGGACCTTTGTTAGAAACAGTCTATTTGGAGAAAATGGGGAAGGGTTTCGAACAGAGATTGAAGTATGAGCGTCTGTCGTACTACTACACAAAAGGCATGAAAGTGGGACACACTAAGGTGTCTTTCTATAAAGACAAGCCGCACCCAGAAGCAGGATGGCGGAATGAGGTCAGGAAGGATTAGAACTTCGACAAAGGAATGGAGAAAGTCCTAGGGTAGGACACCCCTGCGGATTTTATCGAGTGGAAAAGCTGTGGGTATTGTAGTGGAGGTAGGGGAAAAATTAAGGCCAAAGACATCGGGCGCATCTATGTTTCGATGGAGACTAGGTTAGGACCAGGGGAAGTGTGTCCAAGTCTAGAAACTTCAACGGCTCTCGGGGCTCCACTATTAGTAAAGGCACTATGGGAGGAAAGAGAGTTGGTTGAATTGGGAGCTGGTATAGGAATTTTGGGGGCTGCATCAGGCAGCGCAATTGAATTGGTGGTTTTGAGGGGGAACGCATCTTTGGGGGTGCTGGACAATAGAGAGACACAAGGTAATCTTGAATGCCCAAGGGAGCTGCAAGGTCGATCAGGTAAGGATGTGGTCACTGTAGAGGATATCACTGATCAAGAGGAATTGGAAGGACAAGGGGCATTGGTTTTACACACAGAGCCCTAGCCTCCCCCAGCAATACAAATAGATTCAGGATTTTAAGACTTGACAGGAATATAGTGGTTGAGGGAGAACATGAAGCAGCGAGGGCAAAGACCATCCACCTTGCATATGAATTTAGTGAGGAAGAGGTCAAGATCGAGGTCATGTCACAATTTTGGCAAAATTTATAATAATCCACTCCGAAGGATCGGGATAGTCTCTGTCCCTAACTTCACTTGTAATCGAAGGAAAAAGCCAGGGGATAGCCATTTAGACAATGAGCTTGATGTTGAGAGACAACCTATATCAACTGTCGATCTACAAGCTTTCATCAATTCTTTCCAGCCATTAGAGCTGGAGGCAGGGGGTGTAGAGAGGTTATTAGAAATAATTGAGGTGGGGGAGGATCATGTAAAGAAGCCAAAAAATAAGAAAGACTATTTTGGGCAGCCTCATACAGTCACCACGAGGCAGTCCACGTAATCGACATCTACCTCAAATTAGTTTCCATGTCGCTTGACTTATTTTTAATATAAGACGTGTAAGATCACACACAGATTTGAGAAGCTTGAAATATTTTATTAAAAGATCTAATTTTATGCTATTAGTCCTCCTAGAGCGTATGATTGTCTCGGAGAATTTGGAAGAGTATTGGGCGAGTTTGGGATACCATGGAGCTTTTTCATCAATATCTAGGAAGATAGAGGTTTTTTGGAGTATTGATGATAGAACGAATTTAATTTCAAATTCCACCCAATGTCTAATGTATGAAGTGATAGACCCATAGTTGGTTGGGCCCTGTGTGGTTGATTTTGTGTACGGGTTACACACTAGAGCACAGTAGACTAATCTGTGGTCAGACCTTAGTGTCAACATGATAGGAAGCCTGCAATTTGCATGGAGAATTTTAACATCATTGCGACTACGGATGAGATAGTGGATCGATGGTGCGGGAGATAGATGCAATGCACAATTTTGCTGAGTTTATTGATCAAGAAGAGTTGATGGAATTACCTACTCTTGCCTTTGTTAACATAGATTGGATATCGATCGGGTCGGGGTTCACACCAAAGTGCATAAGCGGCTGGATAGGATTTTGGTCAACCAGGAATGGCAGTGACGATTCTCTGGATGTTCGGTGCTGGTTTTGAGTTGAGCAAGCACCTACGTCAATGCCATCGAGGAAGAAATCTTTCCAGTATCAATGTATATGGGAGACGCGGGACAAATTTTAGGATGTTATTCAGTGTAGTTGGAATGGGGAAAGTGAGGGTTTTAGAATGTGGAGATTTTCGCACAAATTGAGAAGATTGAAATAGAACCTTCGAAGTTGGAATAAAGAGGTTTTTGGAGAAATTTTTTTGGGGGATCAAGGCGGCAGAGGCTGAGGTTGAGTTATTACAGTTCATTTATGATTCTACTGGCCCAACATCTTTTGGAGGAAAATTTTTATTGAAAATAGAAAGCTTGTGTGAAATGGCTGAAGGAGGGTGAGCAAAACACCCATTATTTTGATATTACGCTCCAGAACATGAGGGCCAAGTCGGGCATTTTTAAATTAATAAGGGTAATGCTACGGTAGGATTACAGACCAAGATGCCATCAGGCAGGAGGCGATTGAGTTTGTTGGTAATTTGTTCCCGTCAGAGGTTTGTGATGAGGAGGCAATGGCGAATATTCTTCAGCATGTACTGTGTTTGATCGAGTCGCCATGGGAACTCCCAAACTTGATCAGTGCTGAGGAACTGAAAATACTCATTTGGGAGCTTGATTCGGATAGTGCACCGGGGAGTGATGGGTTTTAAGGGGTGTTCTATAGGCACTAGTACAGAAACACCTATTGGTATCGCCTAACTGGGGATGGTTGTGAAGAATTGTCTCCAATACTGTTTAAAGGTGGTCTTTTAAGAACCACCTCAAATAAGTGCTAATTAGGGGCAGTTCTTAACATCCACGCCTAATACCTTGATATTGGAGATGCTTCACCTAGAGCAGCCTTCAATGAGTGTGCATTGGAAACGCTTTATTTACAACCGGCTCCAATACGCATTTATTAAAGACTTTTTATAACCGCTTCCAATACATGAGCGGGGCTTCCGAATTCCCATATCGATTGAAAGCATGTGGGGTTTCTCAGTTCTCCCCTATAAAAGCAACAGAAGGGGGAAGCTTGAGATTGCTTTAATTAATTACATGCCCAATAATGCATAAATAATTTTTTGGACTCGGTTTGAACTCGTAGACTCGGACGAGTCTATCGATTCAGACCGAGTTTATCGTAGAATCGCTTGATTTTATTAGTTCATTACTGAGTTAAATAACTATAACTTTAATTTTCCTCCTTAAAATGGGAAAATGAGGCACTTGTTTATAAAAGCGCCCCAAATAAATAGGAAAATGAGACCTTTTTACTCAAATATGTGCCACCAATAGCCTGCAAAAAATGGGAAAATGGATATGCATTTTTGGAAAAGCGCCTCCAATAAATAGAAAATGAGACGTTTTTTATAACCGCGACCAATAAAAAAATCATTCACAATGGCGGCATCGGAGATGCAAGGGAATTTTATAAAACTACCTCGAACAGCCTCAAATAAGCGTCTCTAATAACCTTTTCCATATTAGTAGGGTTTTCTTGGGAGGTCATAAAGGTGGATGTCTTGAAAGCGGTGGAGAACTTTTTTGTGGGGTCCCTATTCCTAGAGCCATAGCTAGGACGTGGATTACTTTACTGCCTGGTTTGGGCATTGTTGTCAACGGAAGATGTGGGTGGCAGTACATTGGCTAAAAGAAAAAGAGTAAATGTAAATAGACTTATGATAACATGGACTGAGAGGGACCGACGTGAGTGAGTGGAAATCCACATCAGCGCGTCGGTTGAAAAGATGAAAATGCCCCCTCTTTGTGTTTCAGCTATATATTTCATTCTCTCTCCTACGTGTTTGTGAGGAAGCCCATGTAATCCATATTCATCGCATGAGAGTTGGATTATTTCAAACCATGGCTTGATTCTGAGATCGCCATAACTGTCCTTCAAATTTAAACGACATTAACAATGTCAAAATTGCCATCTAGAAGGTTATTACCGTTGTGGAACTTAAACCGTAGGAAAGCAAGAAACATATATACTGGAACAAAATATGGTACTGGAACAATTATTTTGTGATTTTTGGTTTGAGAAACCAATCGGGTATATACACGGTGGTGCGATATGTGTAGGCAGAAGGAAAAAATAATCATTACACTACAAGCAAAAGAACAGTACATTCGAGGAAAACAATTAGTACATCACTTTAATAAAATGCTGGCATATGAAGTGTTAACTGGCCATTGTGTTTGAATGAGTTTAATTTCACGAAGAAAGATTGATTCAGAAGTAGACAGTTATAGAATGATATA
Source organism: Leptodermis oblonga (assembly GCA_016801395.1). Taxonomy (NCBI): domain Eukaryota; kingdom Viridiplantae; phylum Streptophyta; class Magnoliopsida; order Gentianales; family Rubiaceae; genus Leptodermis; species Leptodermis oblonga. The sequence goes on from VMRK01000191.1 coordinate 43,355, forward strand.
ACCCTCAGCGCTCTCTGTCCGCTTTGCGCAATTCTCCCTTCCATCAGCGAAAATGGTGTTCAAGAGGTACGTGGAGATCGGAAGGCGCGTCCTCATCAACTACTTACGGCAAGGAATATGGAAAGGTCATCGTTATCGTTGATGTTATCGATTAGAACATGGCTGTTGTTGATACCCCTGGCATGTTGAGGAGCGAAATGAACTTCAAGAGGCTGTCACTTGCAGACATCAAGATTGACATCAGAAGGATTCCAAAGAAGAAGGCTTTGGTTGCTGCTTTGGAAGCTGCAGATGCGAAGAACAAGTGGGAGAAGTCTTGGGGCAAAAAGCTGATTGTGCAGAAGAATAGGGTCTCAGTCAATGATTTTGACAGATTCAAGATTGTGTTGGCCAAGATTAAGAAAGCTGGAGTAGTAAGGCTATTGGAATTGTAGGGGTGTAAATAAAGCTCTGCTCGAGCTCAAATTTGATTGAGATTGAGCTTATTTATTACTACTTCGATGGTTCATCGAGCCAGACTAAATATATAATTTTTAATTTTTTTTAATATTTATAATATTTAGTATTAAAAAAAAGGCTCAGGCTCAAAATCCTTGCTCGAGCCTATCATAATTCCGCCGAGCTACATTTGATTCCAAACAGTTAGCCTTGATCGTGCTGGCGTCTGACTTTTTTCTTATTAGCCGAGCTCGAACTCGGCTCGTTTACATCCCTAGGTGGAAGTATTGAAAGAAGAGTAGCTTAAGCTTTGTTTTAAGTTTTATTGTTGGCTGAAATTTTGGAATTAAATGTTATTTGGAGCTTAAAAAAATAAAAAATAAAAGACAGATATAGTATGAATGAAAACAGGTATAAGACAGAACAAGCTAGGAAATGTGAAGGGATAGGGTTGGAATTATTGTAACGCAACCAGATATTTCTAACTATTTGGTAAATCCATTAAAAAGAAATGATATATTCTAAAATATGGAACGGTACAGTGGTAGTAATGAAGTAGTTAGTAACTACGTAACTGAATCTGGGTAGAGTCATTAAATAAGAGCATGGATGGTTGATAGGATGGACCTAAGACAGTGTGTTCTAAGCAAAATGAAAATACAAAAAAATGTAAGCACGATTTCAAGGAAGAAATTTGAAAGCGATTGATAAGGAACCCATGTTGCAGTTTGCACACTTGACCAGGATGAAGAACAACAATATGATTAAGATGTACTTAAGAAGGAAAGCAGTGCAGCCCTTCGTTTTTTTGACTCATTAGAGACAGCTCCCTTTGCACGTCTATTATTTGATCTAGTAGCCTAAACCTGTTATTTTGATAGTCAATCGGCATTTCATCATCCCAAATGAAGAAGCCACAAACCTATTCTTCTGCTGGAAAAAACAGTTGATGTGTAAGTGATATAAAGTGTTCGATGAGGAAAATAAATTTGGAAAGGCATTAAAACAAAACAAAATATGAACCTTATAGTCTGGGCAACCCAAAAACATTTTGTGACGATTTTTTGCTATCATTGAAGTACATAACTTAGCATTCTGGTAACAGTCACAAAATAATACCCACGGGTTGGAGAATGAATTGGACAATGCAGACGCAGATGGCAAAGAGGACCTCCGTATCATTTTGGAAGTTGGGGAAGTGGCTGTATATTTTTGAGAAATGTGGTTGGTGTAGAAGGTGAAATTTGGTGGTGTTTATATAAGGTGGGAGTTGGAGGGGGCAACGATAACAATGGATATTTGAATTAGAATTGTTCTGCTTAGGATAGGAAGGCACATAATGGTAACAAGAAATAGTGAAGGAAGTAAGAAAGTAAATGGGAAGCATATAACACTGTATAGGTAGAGAGAGTAGGTTTAACTGTAATTGGGCAAGCATCTTAAATGCTATAACTACAGAATATGTTAATTTAAGAGTTTGTAAGTGCAATGGTTGAAATAATTGAAAAGGAGACCACATAAATTGAGATGGTACAATTCAAACATTGAAATATTAAAACCCACATATGGCAACACCACAAAGCAAAACAAAACTAAAGAAACGCTACCGAAGGTACATATGTCATCAAAAAATTTGAATATATTTAGGTAATTTACAAGTAAATCATCCAAAATGGTATTCATATGTGAAGGCAAAATGTTGAAAACATTATGAAGGGAGCTCAATGGAATGGTCGAATCAAGGAAATATCGTCGCAGAAATGAAATCCGACACGAAGTTGCAAACGGATCCACCTCTCATGTTCAATCCACTCATCACTATCCAGGCGCAGTATTTAGCCTCATGATGTAGCCGATTGAAGTACTAAAAAAAATAAATGAATCATAAATGGATGAGTATATTTTGTAGTCAAAACGAGTTTAAAAAATATGAAAGAAAGGAGGGATGTTTACATCGGAGAGGTCTGCATCTGAGTATAGTCTGCCGTAGAAATTTTCCATGTTGTACATGACAAAGATAGCACAGTCGTTGGAGTGCTCCTCAGGATGAAGCTTTCGCCAAGGGAATTGAAGAGTTTTAAGGCTGAAGGCTTTGACTGAATCTGCTCGGGGGTCTTGAATTTGGGAGAAGAACTAAACCATTGTAGTTTTCTGAAACAATGTAAACATAAAGGAAATAATTACAGTTAATAAACACCGATTCACATAGGTATTAGCACGATGTTACCATATATTCTGGAACAAGGTCCCATTCAACCGCTAGATCATCGGAACTATGTCATCCAAGATCTACATTTTCCATTTCTTGAAGTTGAACACAACAAGACATAAGACCGGCACAAAAATCTGCATGGGAAGGGGCATGGAAAGGAATACAAGTTAGTTTATTAAAGAAGACAAATGTTGTATAGGAAGAAACAAAAGAATTGAGTACAAATCAAAAAGTAAATGGTACCAAGTCCACGTTGGACAGACTCTGTTTGCATCCGGAGTGGGATATTTTTAATTGTTCAACAATTGGATTGATGCTATTTTCGATGGGCTTGAACTGAAGTATAAGTAACCATGAAGGCAGGAGTCATAATAATGAAATTAAACTAATGTAGGGGAAATAATAAGTTTTAGCAGAGACAACAGTTACCTGAACAACAACGTTGAAGAAATATCAGGAAACATTTTTTACGTTACATGGAGGAGGCATCGTTTATAAGCAATACCCAGGCATCAATGATTGCATTGAATATCCTCTGTTCAGGTTGAAGCCCTATCATATCTTTTCTCTGGACCAGTAACGAGCCATCATTTGAGAACAGGACCTAACTGGAGAAATTATGAAGAATTAAAACATATCACAGATAATTATTTCAAACATTAAGAGGCTTAGTACTATCAATCTAATACCAAATAAAAAACCAGTTTAAGGGTTGTGGCATATTACCCGGCTCTGGTTTATCTTCGTAGACATAGTAGTGCACCAACTAGGCCTCATTTGGATGGTCTAGTGGATGTTTTGCCTGCACAATCCTTGCAAGGTCAGTAAGAGATACATTCCTATTGTGTATTGGCAATGTGGCCCAAGGGGAAGTGATATCATTGGCAAGTCCTTCGTTGATAGGAAGATTATGAACAACCTCTTCATTGTCAACCTCTCCAACAACCTGGTCCACGTCAGCATCATCAATAACCTATTGAACGGAAACATCATCAACAACCTGTTGAACGGCAACATCATCAACAACCTGCTTGATGCGAATAGGATGAGGCTGGAGGCCAATTTCTGAAATAGAGCAATTGGAGTAATCACTAGCATCGTCTCCAGTCTCCACGTTGCCTTCAGTGTCAGCCACATATTCCCTTTTATCAGAATGTGGTTGAGTATCAACGTGGAATGAGTTGTTGTCATATACACCATCACGGATATGTTGTTCTGAAGCCGATGATGTAGAAGCTCCAATCAGTCCTTCAATAGGCCTCCTTTGTTGGACAACGAACTCAAAATCATGCTGGGAATCAATGATCGTACTCGTGAACTACTGCACACAACTGGCTCATCATGGTTTTCATTGTTAGAGATGTCCACCGTGGATTCGGTATTAGAGACATCATGCAATGTAGGAGCATTTTGCAAAGGGGCAGCATCCTGAGTTGGCGAAGTTTCATGAAAACTATCAGCTACACGGATCGATTGTTCACTGATGTCCTGTGCCTGGGAAGGTGGTGTTTTCGGACCTTTACTACCTGCGTTTGCACCAGGTGTTTCAGACTTATTTGAACCCCCGTCAGAGTGAACTGAAATCACAGGAGAACTCATGTTGGCATGTGTAGTAGGTTGTTGTGTGGAAGGCTGCGCCATACCTCCAAACTTCAAATCATCAATCACTTCCTTCGAATTGGACATCGGAGCTGCGAAAGGTTATGAGGTGTCATGTTCATCATGTATTCCCACCTCATCATCATCAGTTGGAGTGTAGAGGAGCTCCTCGATTTCTCTTCCTCTGGCAATTCTTCTGCAGTGCTAGATTCATTATATGTGGATGCTGGGTCCTGATTTGTATCCCTGGGGGCATGATTATCATTCACCACCAAAACCACCCTGATTCGCTGCAATGTATTCATTATGCTGTCAATGTCCTCAACGACGGTGGTCTGATTCCTAATTTGATATCTCCCAAAATAGCCTCATGCCGAGGTAGATTTGTGAAAGCTGTCTGCATAAGTGGAGGCGGCATCATCGTAGGCCTGTAGTTATAAACGAATTGATGAAAAAAAGATATCAAATAATGTCACCAGTGAAACACATCATAACACTGATGAACGAGTATCATAATATGTAAACAAGGCAAAACTTAAGTTGGGAAAAATAGTATAAATGTGAAACAATACATTCTAAGTTACAAAACATCACATTATAAAGACATAACCATCTGAATGTAATAGGCATCTGTGGAGGAGTTATATAGCATATTTATATTATATCACATAAATAATTTGCGAAGGATGTATGCACTCATGGGAATGAATAGGTCAATACATATATATTAGTTAACTTGGTGATGAATTGTTTCTTGGAATTGTTACGTATTAGGAAAAATAGAATCGTTAAATTCTAACTTGTGTAACAGCACAAACTAATATTCAAGGTATTAAATGCAAATATTACTTTACAGGCATGACCCAAAAAATTCTACTTTTCAGCGGGTTAACACATTGAATATGTCAGTACACCATTACCAGTTAATGACTGGTAATGGAACATAACCAACTATTATACTATGAAATGGTATGCATATATCACTATGAACCCAGAAATAAAAGGAAGTGAACAAAACCCCCCTGATCACCAGGTTCAATATATATTCAAGGTACGAAACTAGCAGACATCTATGTTATCTGGTGGTAACAATATCTGAATGTATGTTAGTTAGTGGGATAATGAATCGTTGGTTGGCATTGTTATGACACATAATGGGAAAAGTGTTAAAATGTAAGCAGTCCAACAGCACAACCTAATATACAATGCAATAAACATTACTCATTTTAGTCCTAGCCCAAGCAGTTCTAAATGTCACCTTGTTAGCACTTTCAAAAAGTCATTGCAAAGCACTCAACTCATGATGGTTAACGAAACATAACCAACTAGTACAATGGGAAAAGTTATGCATATATCACTATGGAACGCACAAATAAAATGAATGTTAAAAAAAAAACAATTGATAACTAGGTCAAATCTATATGTTAGAGATAAGAGTCAGTGAAGCTGAGGTCAGCCGAGGTGAGCTCCCCAGGTCGTCCCCTGAAGCCAGCCATATCAGTCAAACCTTTATCCCATTATCCTCTCCATGCAATCCTCCTCCCATTAATGTTGTATCCCTAGAATTACTTCTGTAATTAATTTGTTCTTATCATATGTGTAAAGGTTAGCTATAAATAGGAGATTACACAATGTAAAGGCCTGCCATTATTCATACGCAATTGAATATATTTCTATATGGTATTAGAGCCTCCTCGATCCGAAACCGCTCCCAACACACCATTTTATTTTTCTTCCCAACATCGCTACTATGGTTGCTGATCGTCAGATCGTTGACATCCCAACCAAACCAATTCCACCCAGTTGCCTAATGGCTCCTCCTCCACGGAATCCCTTCACCTCATAAACCTCTCCCAAATCAACCTCATAAAACTCACGTCCACCAACTACATCGGATGGAAACTTGAAGTTGAGGCCATTCTTATTGGCTATGACCTCTACAAGTACATTGATAGCTCGCATCCCTGTCCACCAGCCACTATCTGTACAACTGATTGTGAAAAACCCAACCTGGCCTACCTGCCATAGACTCGACAAGACAAACTGCTGTTTGGCACCCTTGTTGGTTCCATCTCGACCAAGCTTATTTCTCTCATCCAGAATTCCACCTCGTCCCGTGACGCATAGCAGACACTTGCCAACACATATGTTCACACGACTCGTGGTCACATCAAGCAGATCAAAGACCAGATCAAGCTAGCAAAGAAAGGCTCCCAGTCAATCCTGGAATTCCTGCACTTCATCAAAGCAAATCCAATGAACTCGTAACCCTCGACAACCGCTAGACCATGAGAACCTCATCAAATCAATCTTGGCAGGTCTCGATGAGCACTATCGCCACATCGTTGACGTCGTCGAAGGATGGGACACCTCGATCTCATTTGACGAACTCCATGAGAAACTCATCAACTGCGAACTAGCTTTGAGGCAGTCTTCAGCTCCCTCACTCGCACACCCTGCCACAGCCAACACTGCTGCCTGGCTCCCATCCCTTGCTCCACCTGCCGATGTCATACACATCACCTGCAGGTTGTTCCAGTGGCTCCTTGCCAATTGATTCTCCCCTATCGGATGTCCGACCTCCACCACCTTCGGCTCCAACCTTAGTCTCGACCACTCCTCTGGCCTCGACCCCCTCCCCGACTTCGACCTCGTCCCCAGCCTCGATCTCCTCCCTGGCCTTGACTTCCTCCCAGACCTCGACCTCGTCCCTTGACATCGTCCCATCACTCAACCACCCCATCACCACCCCCCTTCCTCGCTGGGCCTACCACCTTCCCCAGCCAGGACCTCCATGGTAATCACTCGCTCACAAAAGAGATTCCCAAACCCAACCGTAAACTAACCCACTCGGCCCAAATTCTCCCCGACCTTGAGCCACATGTGTGATGGAAGCACTTAAAGATATCCACTGGCGCAAAGCTATGTCCAGGAATTTGATGCCTTAGTTCAGAATGTCCTTCCCTCAGCTAAGCAGAATCTTGTGGGGGTGCAAATGGATTTTTCGTATAAAAAGGTTATCTGATGGTTTTGTTGACAGGTACAAGGCTCGCTTGGTAGCCAAAGGCTTCCATCAACGGCCGGTGTGGATTACCATAAGACGTTCATCCTGATGGTCAAACCGACCACCATTCGCTTGGTTCTCGCACTTGCCATCAGTTGGGGATGGGCCCTTCGCAAACTTGAAGTCAACAATGCCTTTCTCCAAGGCACCTTTACGGATGCCGTCAACATGGCTCAGCCCTAAGGCTTTGTTGATGCCGATAACCCTCACCATGTCTGCCTGTGGTGAAAGGTGATATACGGGCTTAAGCAAGCTCCTCGGGCATGGTACAATGAACTTTGCCACTTCCTACTTGCATCCAGCTTCAGAAACTCCATTGCCGACACCACATTGTTCACCTACAAGGACAACAGCACCACACTCCTACTCCTTGTCTATGTGGACAATATCTCTACTCCTGCCAGTCACTTTTCTCTTATAGACCTCGGCCCCCTCCACTACTTCCTTGGGATTGAGGTTACTCCTCAGCTCTGTGGGTTACTCCTCTCCCAGTGTTGCTACATTTTTGACCTCCTAGCTCGAAAAAAAATGGCTGATGCTCATCTGGTGGCCACTCCCCTTGCCACATCACCCACTCTTACACCCCACGCTAGTCCGGCCCTCTCCTACCCCACTGAGTTCTAAGCTATTGTTGGCAGTCTCCAATATCTGACACTCACCCGCCCAGACATTGCATATGTGGTTAACAAGTTGTCCCAATTCATGCATTGTCCCACCACTGACCATTGGAATACGGCCAAGCAACTTCTTCACTATCTCTGTGGCACTATTAATCGTGGCATCCTTCTCCACCACCAGTCGCCTCTTGCCTTCCATGCATACTCTGATGCTGACTGGGCCAACAACAAAGACAACTTCACCTCTACAAGTGCTTACATTGTGTACCTCGTTGTAACCCTATTTCATGGAGCTCGAAAAACAATGCATTGTTGCTCGCTCTTCCACTGAAGCTGAGTATCGATCTGTCGCCTTGACGGCAGCCGAGGTCAGCTGAATCACCTCTCTCCTCGGTGAATTGGCAGTCTCACTCCCCCAACAACCAGCCATCTACTGTGACAATGTGCGAGTAACACACCTCTGCTCCAACCCCGTCTTCCATTCGTGCATGAAGCATGTGGCCCTTGACTTTCACTTTATTCGTGAACAAGTTCAAAAGGGCACTTTACGGGTCACACATGTCTCCTCGGAGGACCAACTCACCGATGCCCTCACCAAACCACTACCTTGGTCCCGATTTCAAGACTTGCTGATTAAGATTGGTCTCTCCTCAAGGACGTCCAACTTGCGGGGGCATGTTAGAGATAAAAGTCAGTGAAGCCGAGGTGAGCTACCCAGGTTGTCCCCTGAAGCCAGTCATATCAATCAAACCTTTATCCCATTATCCTCTCCATGTTTGATTAGAAACACGTTTGATTATAAAAGAAATTAACAAAAACATTAGGTAAAACAGGTTTCTAAAAAGAGAAAAAAATGAAGTCGGTTTTCCCGAAACAAGTTTAGAGAATATTTTCCAAACCTATTTTAGTCAAACTGTAGGTTAAAAAGAAAAACAATTGACGCCTATATTATCGGAACATATTTGAAAAGTTTTGTGTAATAGATTTTGCAGGCCCGTGTAGTTTATCATTTATATAAATTTAACATGGTATCAGTAAACAGGTTTAAATTGAGAGGTGTAAAATTCCTATTTTGTAGTAGTGAAAAAAAAGTGTTTCAGAAAAACCTTATCGTTCACAGACAATCTTGATCAAAAGCTACAATATGCTCTACACCTTTTTATTTCTTCTTCTAAGTTCTAACGTTCCAGGAAAGGAGGTACTGGATTAATTGATGCAAACACTACTATCAATTTTAATTCTAAATGCATGAACCCTTCCTAGTTTGAAGCTTTCCAAGATGCGAGAGGTGGAGTATTTGCAAACTTCTAAGTATTCGACATTAAGTCCGGCAAATACCGGTCTCCTTTCACAGCATCAGAGGAGGCAATAGATTCAAGCTCAGCCATGTCCTCCGGCGTCAACTTCACAGATAACGCCTCAATGTTGCTATCCAAATTTTTGATCTTGGTGGTGCCAGGAATGGGACAAACGTCATTTCCTTGTTATGAACCCAGGCTAGGGCTAGTTGGGAAGTGGTGCAACCCTTTCTTGAAGCCATCACTACTACAAAATGGAGCTTTAACAGCTGCGAATTAACGGCAGAAAATAGAAAACCGCAGTAATAAAAGGAATGCGAACTTTCTACGGCGGTCTAAAAATGAACCGCCGTAGAACCGGACTTTCTACGGCGGTTTAAAAATGTACTTTAGATATGTCATCCTATAGCATTTATTTTTATTTATGGTAGATGCATGGCTGAAAATTAAAGTTGCATATATTCCATGTATGTGGTGAACCTTAGTATTGTTGAACCCTATTTAGTTATACTATGTAGTTTTTGGGTGATGTAATTTGATTTATAGTGTTTGATTTTTAATGGATGATGTTCATATAATTAGCACTACTTAGAGTGTGTATTATTTTTTTATGCATTTTATGTGTTTGACGAAATGCATAAATAAAAAACTTAGAGTTTCTTCTTCATTTGATTATGTCTATTGCGCATGTGTTGTCATTGCATTATTTTTTTCATTGAGGTATTATAGTAGTTTTGATTATATATGACTAACATAAGTATTATGACATGTGCTAAGACAAGCATGCAACTTGATACTTTGTACATTATTTGTTGAATTATTATTTGGTATTTTTAATTATTTCAAGGTCTTAGTTACACATGGATCGAAATATCTTGTTCTGTGGTGATCGGACCTCCGATTCTTATGCGAGAGAAGTTGAGAATTTCATTCAATTCGCTTATAAGAATACAAAGTACGTTCATTGTCCGTGCAAAGCTTGTAAAAATGGGGTGCGGTTTGATAACTCAGATACAATAAGATTCCATTTATATCGGCACGGGTTTGATCCTTCTTATAAACTGTGGATTTGGCATGGTGAAAGTATTGATGGTTTACCTGAGCAAAGAAAATCTCATGCAAAAGGAGATGATGCGATTACTAGAGATCGATTAGATGCCATGATTGAGGATGTGGCCGAGGATTTTGCTGATAAATCGGAAGTTCTTGCTTTAATTTTAGGTGACAATGAGAAGCCTCTATACAAGGATGCAGTAAATATACACGATTGTCTAGTGTTTTGAAGTTGTTTAGTTTGAAAGCGGCAAATGGGTGGTCAGATACTAGTTTTACAGCCTTATTGAGGGTATTGAAAGATATGCTCCCAGAAGATAATGAACTTCCAGATCGAATTTGCGAGGCGAAAAAAATGTTGTGTCCACTGGGTATGTAGTATAAGAAGATCCACGCTTGCCCAAATGATTGCGTCCTCTATAGGAATGAGTATAAGGATTTATTGCGGTGTCCTAAGTGTAAAACTCCCCGATACAAAAACAAGCAGTTGTGTGATACTGTTGAAGACGGTTCTGATGCACAAAAGAAGGGGTCGCCGGCTAAGGTTCTGTGCTATCTTCCTATAATACCGAGATTTAAACGGTTGTTCGCTAATGAAAAAGATGTAAAACTATTGACATGGCATTCAGATCGGTGTATTCCCAGTGATGATGACAAGGTGATAATGCATACATCAGACTCAGATCAGTGGAAAAATATTGATTCAATGTATCCTTCTTTCGGGGGAGAAGCCAAAAATTTGAGGCTTGGTTGTGTACTGATGGAATGAACCCGTTTGGCAATCTGAGTAGCACACATAGCTCATGGCCGGTGATGTTGGTTATTTACAATTTGTCGCCTTACTTGTGTATGAAGCGCAAGTACATACTTATGTCTCTAATGATTTCAGGCCCATGGCAACCAGGAAATGACATCGATGTGTATCTTGCTCCTCTTATTGAAGACTTGAAAAAGTTATGGGATGAAGGCGCACCTGTGTTTGATGCCTACCGTGAAGAAATGTTCACAATACGTGCCATGTTGTTCTGTACAATTAATGATTTTTCTGCTTGTGAAAACTTGTCTGGGTACTCTGTTAAAGGGCATAAAGCATGTCCAATATGTGAGTAGAGTACAGATTTTTGTCAGCTTGCACATGGGAGGAAGACAGTATACCTTGGGCATCGCAGATTTCTTCCCGAGACTCATCCGTATCGCCGTATGAAAAGAGCATTCAATGGATTGCAAGAGTTCAGAAAAGCTCCAGAACCCTTGAGCGGGCCAGAGGTGAAAGCTCGTGTGACGGACATCAATGTGGAGTTCGGTAAAACTTCGGAGTCCAGCAATAATGATACAGGTTGTTGGAAGAAAAAATCCATATTTTTTGAACTTCCATACTGGGAGAACTTGGATGTCAGACATTGTCTCGATGTTATGCATATTGAGAAAAATATTTGCGAAAGCCTGTTAGGAACGCTCTTGAACATCCCTGGTAAAACTAAGGATGGTTATAACGCGAGACTTGATATGGTTGATATGAACATAAGAGCAAATTTAGCACTGGTAGCTCGAGGACAACGCACATATCTACCCCCTGCCTGTCACACTTTGTCCAGAAAAGAGAAAAAACAACTGTTTTCAAGTTTGCGTAGCATCAAAGTTCCATCCGGATATTCTTCAAATGTAAGCAGACTTGTTTCCTTGAAAGATTTAAAACTGGTTGGTTTGAAGTCTCATGATTGCCATGCCTTAATGCAGCAATTGTTGCCTGTAGCTACTCGTTCGATATTGCCCAAGCATGTTAAGTCCAGTATAACAAGACTTTGTTTCTTCTTCAATGCTATATGTAGCAAGGTTATCGCGCGTGAAAGACTTGATCAGCTACAAGATGAAATAATTGTTGTCCTTTGTCAATTAGAAATGTATTTTCCACCCGCCTTCTTTGATATTATGATGCATTTGGTGATTCATTTGGTTAGAAAGATAAAAATCTGCGGGCATGTTCATTTGCGATGGATGTACCCATTCGAGCGATATATGAAAGTATATAAGGGGTATGTTAAGAATCGTTGTCGTCCTGATGCTAGTATTGTTGAAGGTTATATAGCTGGGGAGGTAATTGAGTTTTGCACTGAGTACTTGGCCGGGACCGCATCCATTGGAATATCTAAGAATTGGCACGATGGGAGGATTATAGGTATGGGCACAAGGGGAGGAAAAAAAAATTTTCCGTCTAATGTTGAATTGATGAAGGCGCATCTCTACATTCTGCGCAATTCTGAAGAAGTTGCGCCCTATGTGACAGACCACATACAGTCAATAAGAACGTCTTATCCTGCTTGGACGGATCAACGTGTGCTCAATGAACATATTCGGACATTTGTCTATTGGTTTGGTAATGCTGTCCTGGGCAAAGACGTTTCGAAGACATTGAAATGGTTGGCATTTAGGCCCAGCCCTGAGGTACGAGCATTTTCATGCTATGACATAAATGGATATTCATTTGCTACTAAGAGACAAGATGAGAAGAGTACGGCACAAAACAGTGGTGTTACATTAATCTCAGAGGCTTTACATGTTTCTAGCAGGAAGGATAAAAATCCATTGTATGCAAGCATGGCTTATTACGGGGTGATCGAAAATATTTGGGAGCTTGACTATGTTTGTTTCAAAGTAGCTGTATTTCGCTGCAAATGGGTTGATAACAATAGTGGGGTTCGAACTGATGATCCATTGGGTTTTACCTTGGTCAACCTCAATCGGGAGGGTTTCAAGAGGGAACCATTTATACTTGCATCGCAGGCGAAACAAGTTTTTTATATCACCGATCCTTGTGACAAACATTGGTCTGTTGTTCTTCATGGTAAACAACATCACGGTGTGGAAGGGATTGATACAGAAGAAGGGCTTCATGAGGCTGGCCCTTTCTCTAGTGGGTTACCTGAACCGAGAGCAGATGAGGAAGATAGGGAACTTGATAAATACATACTTCGTGATGACCACAGCGAAGGATTATGGTTCGAGGATCAAGTGTCCCATAAGAGAAAGAGAATAAGTTAAGAATCATTTTCAGGTATATTGTTTGTTTTTATTAAACTTCAATTCCCGTGGGTGTGTATGTGTGTGTGTGTATTTGTATATGTTTCTTTGATTTTAATGAAAAGCGGTGGACATAAATTTATAACAACATTTATTTTTATCCTTCATACTGTGTGATTGAAACAAGTCACAACTCGAATGAAGCCGCGCAATCAAGGGACAAAATTTCCAGGGACTTCATATGCGGAACTGTTTATAAATGAATATGTTATTGTTTGAAATTGTGTGAAGCTTCTGTGCTGATCTTAAATTGCACTTGTGTTTTGGTAAAAAATAAGCAGAGGAGATTCTGTCTGAAGTGATTTGAAACTGAATTCCGTATTATTCTAAATAGTTGGAATTTTAGTGAAGTATTTAAGTATATGTGCATCGAACTTACAGGGAGTACGTTACATTTATAGGGGAGACTTTGTCAAATTTTTCGAAAAATAGATTTCCTTGTTTTTCATTTATGAATAAATGTTTATTGTATTATTATTATTTTCTTCCAAGGAGTAGTACTTTGGTAAAATTTCCAGGGAAATCTATACGCAGTTCATTTTGTTGTTATTTTATATTTAACTATTTATAAATTACTTGTCAGTGGGTTCGGGAAACAGGGGAAATGCAGGGGAACAAATGGGAGAGGAGAGGAAGAGAATGAGGGAGGAAAAGAAGTTCAAAAATTTTTAACTTTAAGTAACCGGGTCGTCGATTCAACGGCGGTTCAACCGCGAACCGTCGTTGAACAACATTTTCACTGCGGTTCAAGAATGATCTGCCGTTGAAAGTCCACTTCCAACGGCGGTTCACTCGTGAACCGCGGTGGATTCATTTTTCAACGGCGGTTGGAGGTTGAACCACCGTTGAAAGTCCACTTGCAACGGCGGTTCACTCGTGAACCGCGGTGGATTCATTTTTCAATGGCGGTTCGAGGTTGAACTGCCGATGAAAGGTTCTCCTCGAAGAAAATTGGAGCCAATTCCCGCGCGGGCATATTTTAATATGAATTTGTTTTTTCCATTTTCAAAACCCTAAACCCTAAACCCTAACCCCTAAACCCTACTCTCTATTAAGTTTTTCTTCCCGATTTTCATAAATTAACCGCGGTGACTCTTAAGATTGAAATAGATATATAGTGAAGCGCCACCCTTTTCCTGGATTTCCGCTTTGACATTCAAAGGAATGAAACATTTCAAATCATGCATAAGTGCAAAGTCAACCTATCGGTCAACGTTTTTCAAGCTTAAGTATATTAAGCTTTGAATTTTGAAAGTTGCTATTTTCAAGTTTCTATCAAGCATTTTATCATCCAAGTACCTTCAAAGGCTCAAGTAGTTATGCATAAAGATCAAACAATCCAAATCATTCATATATTCAAAGTCAACTACTTGGTCAAGTTTTTTCAATTTTAATCATACAAAGCATATATACAATCATTGAAGCTTGCCATTTTGAAACATATATCCTTAATTTTCTCATGTGAGCAACTTCAAATTATCAATAAGTTAATTCTTAAACTCTCAAATAAGCTAAAGCATGTATATTTAAAAAGTCAACCACTTGGTCAACCATTTTTATGTAATGCAAAATTCTTGCTATCTTCAAATGAAAATTTTCAACCGTTTTAACATGCAAGAATTTCAAGATACCAAAGATGACATAGATCCTAATGCATCATTTTAACTCTAAAACATGGCATTCTAGGATTATATCACTCAAAGACTCATCAATCAAAGGCAAATTTCAAATTTTCTCAAATTTTTCTCTATTTTGCCTAATTCATCTTTTCTTGAGTATTTTAACTCAAAATTGGTCTTAGCATATTTAAAACATCATTCTAATTTCATTTGACCAATTTTCATCTTCTAAGTATTTAAAAGTCTAAAAGTCAAACTTCTAGCTAATTTCAAATAATGCTCATAAAGTCCTAATGACTTTCATCAAAAAAAAATTTCGGCCACTTCAATTTTATTAATTAATTTTTATATTACTATACGCACCTAATGCATTTGTGGATTTGATTTTTTTATCCCGTTTGCCAAGTCGAAAAAGTAGGAATTTTAGGGAACATAATGAAGATTATTACTTTCTTGGCTCTTACATGTATTAAATTTACGGAAATTATTAATTTTTAACTTTGACCTATAATTATTGTACGTGTAGTAGCACGCGCGGGAAATTTAAATGCAAATATATGGTTCAATTAAAAATTTGAAATTTAATTATGAAATGGTTAATAAAAGTGAGATTGTGTACATAATTAATAAATATACAAAATCTGGCTATGTATTATTATATTTACAAAATTGTGGGGTTAGTTTTTTGAAGATGGAAGAAAAAAAATTTAATATTAAAAGATGCCAACGCGGGAATTGGCTCCAATTTTTTTGCTCTACTTAAACGAGAAAAAGTGCGGACTTTCAACCGCGGTTCAACCGCGAACCGCAGTTGAAAGGAGAATCAACTGCGGTTCAACCTCGAACTGCAGTTGAAACTGTACTTTCAACTGCAGTTCGCGGTTCAAGGTTGAACCGCAGTTGATTGTTGGTTTCAACGGCGGTTCGAGGTTGAACCGCCGCTGAACCGACGCCGGTTATTTATTAAAATTTAAATTTTCATTTTTTCATTTCCTCCCTCATTCTCTTCCTTTCTTCTCCCTTCTTTTCCCCTTCACTTCCCCTGTTTCCCGAAGCTTCTCTCCCGCGGCCGTTCGTCTTCTTTGCCGCTTCTCCCATCGCCGGCGAGCTCCTCCACCCTCCGATCACCCGTCGGCTGCCCAAGCATTCACCGATTGTTCGGTTGGACCACGCAAGGCCTTGTTCGGCTCTCTATTTCCACCCTCCCATATAAACTTAAAGCTTGGATTTTTTTGAGTTCACCCAAAAGGTTCCACCTTCTATGCTTTCATTTTAAAGCTTTTGTGTATTTAACCTTACATTTTCTAAATGCTTCCCATTGCACTAGGATTTTTTGGATTGATATTTATGAATGATTTTGGTTTTAATCCTTGTGATGAAAGCTTGGAAATTTTTTAGATTTATTGATTGTTTGTAGCATTTGGTTTGGTTGTTGAATTGAGTGTTTTGTCCTACATAAGTTTGGAACCTAGGGTTTCGATTAATGTTCCATTAGGTACCCTTTGAAATTCGGGTTTTTTTTTTTGAAAATGAGAAACTCAAATGAATATTTAGGTTTTGCTTGATTAATTTTAGAACATTGGTGTTTGATTTTGATTTTTATTCGATTTAGTGTTCCTCTTTTAGTGATAATGAGGAAAATGCTTTGTTGTTGATTCCACTTTGTGAAATTTTATTCCTTTAGTAGAAATGAATGATTGTTCTCATTAGTTGTTGGTTGTGAAATGTGAAGTACTTTATCAATGGTACCCTTGATAAGTCCACTTTTTTTTGGCCCTCGTTTGGTTTAATTTGGATAATGGTAATTGTGGATTTTTAGGAGTGAATTTTGCGAATGTACATTGCCTTTTTTTCCACATTAGTTGTTGATTGTGAAATGTGAAGTACTTTATCAATGGTACCCTTTATAAACGGACTTTTTTTTGGCCCTCATTTGGTTTAATTTGGATAATGGTAATTGTGTATTTTTAGGAGTGAATTTTGCGAATGTACATTGCCTTTTTTTTCAACATTACAAGCATTCTTGTATTTGACATTAAAGCTTTTCTTTAATTTCTTATATGTTATATTGAATTCTCTTTCTATGTAAATGAAGTTTAAGGTACTTTCAATGGCCCGAAAAAGAAAAAGCAATACGGAGCATGGAGATGGTTCTTCTACTACATCTAGTAGAGGTAGAGGGCCCACAAATTGTAATGATTTATTGGAAATGCGAAAGAATGGGAAAACTCTTGGCATTTCTTTTAATTCCAAGGGGGAGCCTAAAGTGTATCATGTAAAGTGGATTACCTTTGTGGCATATACGGCCAGGAGCAAAGTGGACATAGTGGAATATGAATCATGGCCGAAAGTTCCCGAGGAGCTCAAGAAGAGAGTTTGGATGGAAATACGGGTATTTTCTTTAATTATAATGCATTGTTTGTTTCTTAATTCTTCCATACACTTTAACTCAAATTCCTCACTAAATATTTACTCCTAATTTTCACTGTAGGAATTATTTGTTTCCGAGTCAACCGAAGAACTCGAAACAAAGTGGATTTGTTATGCCGGTAAACGGTGGAAAGATTTCAAATCCTATTTAGGGAAATATGTACATGGTCCCATGAAGGGTAGGGACCCATGCTTGGAATATAAATTCTCCCTAGGGAGACATGGAATAAGTTCAAGGCTAGCCGCGAGACAGAAGAATGGCAGGTATATTTTTTAAAAATTGATTTCCTTCTTCTTTTTGGATATTTGAAATTGCTCAGTTTAGGGATAATAATTTTTCATTATATTTCTCTCTAGGAAATTCGTGGAAAAGCACAAAAGAATGCCAATTTAAATGCTTTCTACCATAATTTATCTCGCGGTGGCTACCGACTGCTGAAGCAGCAGTTGCATGACGAGGAGGTGAGTGCATCTGGAAAGAAGCCTTCAGACGAGGGTCAGTCCGGAGAAAATAGCAAAGATTCTTATTCAAGGCCAGGCCGTCATCACCTTTGGAGACAGGCCCACACGAACAAAAAATGGGAATACTTCACGCCAGAGGCTGGGCGTGTAGCGATGGAAATTGTAAGTTTTGCACCATACATTTTCTTATGTTTCAATTCTTTTAATATTTAAAGTCTATGTGTATAGATTTTTTATTATAACTGATTATTTATTACTAGATATCTATGATGAAATGCTAATAAATAATTTGGTTGTCATTAAATGTTTATATCACAATTATAATTATCTAGTTGTCACTATAAAGTAAATAAATGACTAATTTGTATATATGTGTATTTATTTATTTTTATAATTATTGTTATCAATTTTATATTTAAAATTTATATACATAAATGAATAATCTCTGTATATGTGTATTTATTTATATTTAATTGATCTATTTACATTTACTATATTTGGCAAAACGTGTAGGAAAATCTATGTTCCCGCGAGTCCCAAGGGGAGACCGTTGCAGAGGGTAGGAATGACATTCTTGTCATTGCAACGGGAAAGCGCAATCACCCCGGTCGTTATCACGGCCATTCTGCTAGGGCACCTATCACAGAGGTTTTCCCACAGAAAACAAAGCCGTCGCTTAAAGAGGAACTTGAATTAACTAAGCAACAGCTTCAGAAAACCACTGCCCAACTAGATGAATCTCAGACAGATCTGAAGATGATGATTGGGTTTATATGTGGTAAGATGGGAACCGATTATGATACAGTAAAAGCCACCGTCATCAATAATGACAAAGATGAGAGCTTGCACCCAGAGACCTCCGGAGCGGTCCCTGTATCCCTTGTGAGTCCTGTTTCTCCTCTGATACCTACAAGGTTGCCCGATTTGGAGATGCTACAGGTTGCACCTACGGACCCGATCAAAGCCTCTGACGGAGGTGCTTTAGGCGAATACAAGGTAAATAAAATTAATATGTTTATTTTCATAGAATACACCTGGTATTTTTAAAACTAAATTAAATTCAGTGCATGTTTTATGCTTTGAATAATTCCTTGGATTGGTTTCAAGTGAATACTTGTTTAGAAGGCAACTTTCTTCTTCAATTTTTTTTTTAGCATTATTACAGTGCTTTGTTAAGTTAGACTTAATAGTTGATTAATGTTCATTCGCTTGCCTATTATCTTAGGACGGGTGTGAATGCCATATGTTCCTCTCTGAGGATTCGCAAAAGCAGCGTAAGCTTGTGGAAAAAGGAAATATTTATAAGCAAAGCAAGCACCACGGGCGCGAGGTTAGGAAAGGTTGCGCGAGGGTCACAATTAAAATTTCCTATGATGACTGTGCCCCGCTACCCTTTCCTGAGGAAGAGGCTGCAACAGTGGGAATGGCCAAGTCCTTTTTCGTGGAATGGCCTAAAGAGTTGATTGAAATTATTCAGCCAGCTCCGGTACCAAAGGTATATTCTTTCATTTATTTGTGAATTACTTAATACCGTTTTGTATATTTAATGTTATTTAAAATGATGTTAGGTGGATAAAAGTGCCCAAAAGAAAAAAGGCCGGATGAATTCTATGGATGACAAGACATCTCCTTCGGCGACGGTTCCGACTGAGGAGTCATCCTCATCGACATCTGATCCATTGCAAGAGTTACAGCTCCGAATGGATAATGATTCGGACTTCAATGGCTTCTTCTTTCAAATGACAAAAGAAGTCATAGGAATGGACCTGCCTAATCTGATGGATCAAGGGGATCTCTTAGAGTTATTGACCAGAGAAAGCCAGGTCTCAAATAGTTTGATGTAGTTGTATACCCAGTGAGTTTCCACTTAATTTTATAACCTATTTCTAATTATTGTTATATATAGTATGAATTCCATGTGCATAGGCTAACCAATGAAGCCCTTTTTGTAAATTCTTTAGAGCTTTACATCAATTAGTTAAAAGGAATGGGAGAAAGGGGATAGGTTTCCTCTCGGCTGATCATGTCACACCCGTAACAAATACTCTTGAAGCTAGGGTAAACTACATCGTGCGAATCTTGAAGGATAGGAATAAAGAAATGTATCTGGTGCCTTATCTTCAGAGGTAAGTGACACTGTAAGCGATTCTCTAATATTTAAGAAACACTGATATAAAGATCTGACGTACGTCCTTAAACTTTTTGTTTGCAGTGAACATTGGATGCTAATGGCCATTAGACCAGTAGAAAAGGTTGTATACTGGTTTGATTCTTTACAAAATCCACAGAAGGAGGAGGCGGTGGAGCTTATAGACGAGTGAGTTATATATATTAACAACGGTTAGAATGCCTATATATCCATATATTGCTAATTATTTTCGTTCCACTTTCATTTTTATAGGGTGATGTTTAACTATCAAGCTTTCTTAGGATTGCCCAGAAATGTGCATATGCAACTTCGTGGATAGTAGTTAAGGTAAAATTGGTTCTTATTAAATTTTTAATTACATCCGTTAGTCTAGTAGCCTAAGCAATTAGTAGTGTTAGTTGTTTTGATTAAATCCGTGAGTCCAATAGCCTAAGTTAGTAGTGTTAGTCAATTAATTTATTAGTTAGTCAAGTTATTTATTGAGGTATTTGATTGATGCATGCAATCCGTGAGATCAAAACTATAGGTTAGTTAATATATGCATGCAATTGCCTATTCGATCTGTAGAAATTAGTGAATCCTAGTTATTTAATTAATTAGATTAATATGAGTGAAGTTATGAATATTAAATTTTTATGCCTACCGTTGTGTTGTATACAATATATTAATTGTATGATCTTCATATTAATTCATTAGCATAAAAAGCAAACGAGCAATTGGGAGTGTGGGTACTATGTAATGCACTACATGTACCAAATAGCAATGAAATCATCCACATTGGCACTTGAAAAGGTAAATATTTCTCATAACTTACTTAATATTGACTGTATTTCATTTTGCTACTCGGTTACTTTTTAATTTCAAAAATTCTGTTGCAGCACTTCAAGCTCGACCGCACTCCATTAAGCAATGTGGATATAGATGGACTGCGAAAAATATGCGCTCGTTATATTTTGGAGCATCCTCCGTAGTTGTAGGATACTAATTAGCTTGTTCATATTAGAGTTGTACAAATATTTTTTGGATACGCTGTATTATAAAAGCGATTTCAATTTGTATATTGGTGATATTTGTATTAAATTTCAAGCTTTAGCAGCAGGTTTTGCTTTAAACTAGCTTTTAGCAGCAGGTTTTTAATGCTTTTAATGCGGTTCGGGTGTAAAAAGTGGCAACTTTCTACTGCGGTTCAAGGTTGAACCGCAGTAGAAAGCTACACTTTCAACGGCGGTTCATGGTTGAACCGCAGTAGAAAGTGAGACTTTCTACTGTGGTTCAACCACGAACCGCAGTAGAAACCCCGCATTTTCTACTGCTGTTCGTTGTTGAACCGCAGTAGAAAGTCTCACTTTCTACTGCGGTTCAACCATGAACCGCCGTTGAAAGTGTAACTTTCTACTGCGGTTCAACCTTGGACTGCCGTAGAAAGTCCAAACTTTCTACTGCGGTTCATGGACTTTCTACGGCGGTTCAACCACGAACCGCCGTAGAAAGTTCTGACTTTCTACTGCGGTTCTAACCACCGTAGAAAGTCCGCTAACTTACTACGGCTGCCAGATAGATGGCGGTTCAAAAATGCTAAACCCCGCCGTTAAAAGCCCTTATTAACCGCCATTAAAGCCCCTTTTTGTAGTAGTGCATGGCTGCAACCCGCTCATACAACTTGTTGTTGTGCTTGATATTCTCGCTGGGGAACTTTGGAGCGGTCTACAATTATATATACAAAAATGTAAATGTCTCTTTAGAAGTGAAGTAGTTAAATTTATTGACAAAAACACATATAAACGTGTGAATTATTTCCATTACATTGCAAACAGTTACTAATATAACAATGTGTAATTTATAATTAATTAACTTTTATTCAAAAAGTAATAATATAAGTGAAAAATATATATATTACCAAATTACTTATTTTATATATTGTACCTTACCCTATAATATGTTGTATATTTTTCAAAATGGACACTTAATGGCACAAAAGGGAATAGAAATTAAGATGGATGAGGTGAAGATGGGTTAGAGTTAAAATTTTCACGTCAAATTAAGAAAATTTTGTAAAGCACCTAATAACTAAAACAAAGGCTTTTAGGCGAGTTAATTTTGACTTTATTCTCAAAGTACATTTCATTGATTTGTATTGTCACTGTACACCATAAAATAATACTTCTATTTATGTGTTTGATGACAAGTAGAAGCACATATATACCATTCGAAAGTCATTGCTTTCCAATTTCTCCACTAACTGGCCACCAGAAGCAAAGAAACCCATGCCCAGAGGACTATATGGAACTATTCCAATCCCAAGTTCCCTATTGAAATAACAATGATTCATCAATATTCTATGTACATCCGCGGATTATAAAATTAGATTTTTGATGTACGATATATATCTCGATTTAACAGAAATGAAGAAAACATTATTTATTTATTAAGATCAACAAATCCTTAATTAGGACACGACTCACCGGCATGTTGGAATAAATTCATCCTCAGCATCTCTAGTCCACAAGGACCATTCAAGCTGAACTGCTGTTATGGGATGAACAGCATGAGCCCTCCCGATGGTCTCTGGCGAGGCATCGGATAGCCCTATGTACTTTATTTTTCCCTCTTCAACTAGTTTCTTCAGAGCTCATATCTATCACGCAGAAGTTTCAAATTTTCAGTGAATTAATTATTAAAATTTTGCCAGAA
>VMRK01000441.1:0-88466 GCA_016801395.1 Leptodermis oblonga
TATAGTTTCATTTAAGTAAAAAATTGAATTATTTAGAAAAATAAATAATTGTAAGTGAACTACATAGTTTTGTACATTAAATAGAATAAAATATAAGAAATATAATTCAGACACAATGTCCTTTTAGCTTTGATGTACAATCTGAACGAAGATAATAAATCTAATTATAAAGAAAAAAAAAAACAAACGAGCGATTATAATAGACAATTAAAAATTGTAGATACAACAAACAGAAGTTGGGGAAGAAGGATCGTTTGATCCAATAAAGAACGGTTAAATAGTCTTTTTTCTCATTAATTAAAAACACAATACAAGTATTTTAAAGTCTATAATAATAATTAATATAAAAAAATTCCAATCGTTCTAATAAATTTCTTATTCGTTGTCACATGATTTTGAAAATATTTTTTGAAAAAAGAATTAATATTTTAATATAAAATTGTATTCAATTATTAATAATTTAAAAATATAAGTTAAATATTATTTCTTTTATTCCATTAGAAGAGTTCCCTTTCTAATACTGTTTTTAGTAATACAAAGTAGACTCTTCTAATTGAACGGGGAGTAACAAATTGCATTGAAAAGATGAATAAGTATTATAATATATTAAATTTACTGTAGAAACTGAACAAAACTAAAATACAAAAAAAAGAAAAGAAAACTAAAATACAACCATTTTTTAATTTTATTTTATTATAGAAAATTTATTTGAAAAGTGATGACAGAAAAGATGGAGGAGATAGCCACAAGCCAGCTTCTTCCTCTTAAAACTAACACAACCATTTATTCAATTAAGACTCAAACGATAAAGTTTCTGAACAATTTTTCAAACTCCCCACACTTTCTAATAATCATCAACATTAACCAACTGATCAGAAAGGAGGATTTTTGACAATAGGAACAACATAGAGATCTTCCTTTCTCCTAAATGTGAATCCAGGCGCTTCAGCCATGTCCAAATCTTCCTCTTTCACTCCAACAGGTAAAACCCAATCGAAATGGTACAGAAACTTTGCGAGTGTAAGCTCAATATTCGCCATCCCAAGATTCATCCCTGCACAAATTCTTCGTCCCGCGCCAAAAGGAATGTACCCAAAATGTGTTCCCTTGTAATCGACAGAACTATCAAGAAATCTTTCCGGCTGAAATGTTTCTGCGTCGCTCCAATACGAAGGGTCTCTGTTGATCGCCCACACGTTTACGACCACGTTGGTTATTGCCGGAATCTCGTACCCTCCGATCTCGCATCTGTCGTTGTTTTGTCTTGGAAGCAGCAGAGGGAGCGGCGGATGTAACCTTAGTGTCTCTTTTATGACTGATCTCATGTACTTGAGTTTATCGAAATCTTGTTCGTCGACGTGGCCTTTTGCCATGAAAAGTTGTCTTACTTCTTCTTGTGCCCTTTTCATGATTCTTGGATTCTTGATCATCTCAAGCATTGCCCAATCTATGGTTGTGGATGATGTCTCACTTCCAGCAATGAAAATCTCCTGTTTATAATCAAATATATATCAAAAAGAGAGGTGACAAAGTGAAGGAAATGGAGTACAGTGTGTATACTCTGACATTTAACAGAGATAAAAATGGAATTCTTATCATTAAATGTGAGAAAATGAAAATGAAATATGCTTATATTGATTGAAAATTCAACATTAATTTCAAAGATAAATTGTGCAAATTAAAATATCCTACTTAGGAGCTAGATTCAGTTTTGACTATGTGACTTGGAGGGACAACATTAAAAATAATAATTTTTATAAAAACGTTTTTGAAATATTTATGAACACCGAGCCTTGGTAATGTAGATTAAATATGAAAATAATTATGTCAAACAACATCAATTGTTCATGAAAATAATCATGTCAAAGTAGGACATAAACAATCAAACAATTACTCTTTCGACTCATTAAAAAAAACTTTGTTTGTAGTATTTACAAAAGTACTCCAAAGTAGTTTGTTTTATATGGGACTGATGAAATATTAGCTTAGAGGAGGTAGGTAGAGGGGCACTAACCAGAATCACCGATTTAATGTTAGCAACAGTGGGAGAAAAATCAAGGCTTTCATCTTCATGAAACTTCAAAAGAACATCTACAAGATCTTTGTGTTCCTCACTACTCTTTGCTCTAGTCTTGTGCTCATTGATAATGGTCTCAAGTATCTCATCAGCTTCAACGTGCAACCTTTCCAATATCGGCAGCAAACCGCTCATCTTCTGCAAGAACTTAAAAGAAGGGTAGAGATCAGCAATGTTAAACGCCACCGCCACTTTGATCATCTCCTTGGCCAAAGAAATGAACGTTTCTTGGTGTGAACACTCCTTTCCAAAACCCGTCCTCGCAGTTAGAGCATAAATGGTCGAATAAGTCTTCTCGGTAAAATTTACCGGTGACCCTCCAGCAGCGTTTCCGGCGATCCATTTAATCAAATTGGAAGTTTCTTCGTCCCGGAGAGACCGAAACGACAGAACCCGGCGGATGCTTAGGAGCTCCGTCGTCGCGATTTTGCGCATTTGTCTCCAGTACTCCCCGTGCGGGGAGAATCCGATGTTGGTGGAATTGTATGTGACCAACTCCAATGCGGCGATCCTGGCCCTGGAGGAAAAGTTGAGATCATAGGTTTTCATTACTTCTTTTGCGGTCTCCGGAGAGGAAACAACGACGGTGGAAATTTCACCCATCTGAAGATGCATGACTGGTCCGTGTTTTTTCGCCAGGCTTGTCAGGGCACGGTGGGGGAGAGAACCGACGACGGCGAGCTGGTGAATGTTTCCGATGAGAGGTAATTTCCAGGGCCCTGGAGGAAGACGGCCACGGCGGGCGGCGGTTGAGTTTTTGGTTCTGAGTTTACTCTTGAGTTTCAGAAGGAGGAGGATGAAGAAGAAGGTTATGGGAAACAAAGCTTGGAAATGAATATCCATATCTGAAGAAAACAAGTATTGCAAGATATGCTGAAGAAATCGGACTTCAGGTTAGTTACAAATGTGGGTTGTTTATGGGAGTTTATATAAGCATGGAAGCCTTTATTTTAACTTCATGGTCAACATGAGAGAGATTTTTTAAATTGTAATCACTATGAATGTATGTCTCACACAATGTCACATGAAACTCTTGAAAGCACAACTACAGGGGTACCGAACAGGGGGGTCGCAAGACTATTTCGAGAGACTGCCTTCTTGATGCTGCTGCTTGTATCTGAAAATCGTGCCAATGACATTAAGCGCCTGTTCTTTTGAACGTTTTGAAAACAGTTTTGAAAACAAGTTTTGAAAAATAGTTTTATAATATAAAAAGTGTATTGAAAATGTAAAAAGTAGATGCTGAATAGTAAAAAGTTGTATTGGAAATGATGAAATATGATTAAAATATATTAAATTTACTGTTGAAACCAAAACCGTTTTCAAAACGAAACAAAAAGAACAGGCCCTAATGTTAAAGTAATGATACATACACTTACAAATTCATTTAGGGTGCGCTTGGTTCATAGAGGGGAATGAGAATTGGAATGGAAATAATAATAGTAGGGAATGAGAATAGAGGAAATCATTATAATTGTGTTGTTTGGTTTGTAATGGGGAATGACTATTATTACCATTGATAGTGTTTGGTTTACTAAAAAAAAATCATTTAGGATGCAATTTATTTTAACATTTTTTTTTGTATTAAACTTTTAATATATCATAAGTTATGTGTTTAAATGTATTATAATGATAGTTATTACTAATTACAATTTTAAAACACAAATATTATATTTAAAAACGAATTTGTAAGGGAATGATTTCCATACCACCCAAAATGGAGGAAAATGGAGGATTGACCAAAAGTTAGCAATGGTAGTGGGTTCAGGAATTCATAACCCTTAACCAAACAACCCTTAATCATTCCTATTCTCATTTCCCACCCCTAAAACCCCCAAACAAACACCCCTTAGTAAGTAATTTGTCATCCACTCATTTATAGAATAACTCAGCTCTAGTAAAGTAATTTTTTTCTAATTTAGTCACTAAAAGAACTCAGCTCTAGTATAATTTGGGAGTGTTGCTCAAATTTACCCTTATAAAACAAAGTTTAAAACTAGCTTTAGTAGTTTCCAATCCTTGGTCTACCTCTCAAATGCCAAGAAGACTCACGTAAGAATCACTTCCCTGTCACAAAAGAGACAAGAGTAAAATATATACTCAGTGAACATGAGTAGCATGTCCAACATTAATTGTTTAATTATGCACGAGGCTAACACAAATTAATACTTTATTTGATCTAAAATAAAAGGTTTGAAACTTTTTTCCCCACATATTTAGATATCCTTTTAAACTATAAATAAACCATCTAACTAACGTGAGGTGATGTTAGGTAATTAATGATTGGTTAATAAAGTAAGTATTGATAAGTTAAAAGTAGATTTTACAATTGCTAAAACCAACCTTGATTAGTTTCTTACTAGAAAAGAAAAGTAAATAACAAGGTATTGCATGTAGTAAAAAAGAAATATTGATTATAGTAGTCGAAATATCGCGTATTTTAAAAAGTATTGCCTGTAAAAAGAAAAAGTAGCATGTTTCTTTACAAAACTTAAAAAAAAAAAAAAAAGGTCTTGTATTGGTTATAACGTTTGATGTATCGAGTTTAGTTTTTTTATTTTTATTTTTATGTATTGCTTATCTTTTAAACAATAAGAGTATTGTTTGTAGAAAAAAAAAGAAGAAGAAGAAAGTACTGATAATAAGGAAAAAGTAGTAGGTTTCAAAAGTATCGCAAGTAAAAAAAAAAAAAAAAAGTATTATTACATGTTTCTAAGAATATAAAAATTAAAAATTGTTGAGCACTTGTGTGAATAGTGAAATCTCCTTCCGCACGATATATTCCCTTATTTTCAAGCTACTTGTTTGGCGAGCAAATTACCCTTTTAGTTTAATAGTTGTCTCATATGAACATAATAATATTAATTCTCTCACATCTTCATTTTTTAAACTCTTTTAGTAGATAAATCTTGATGAATTTTAAATCAAGCCCTTTAATTGAAAAATAATAATAATAATAATAATAATAAACGGGCAAACTAAATGCTTAAATTTCCTATCGAATTGATTGTTTAAATTTTACTGATTTGAACATTTCATTTTAAATTAAGAAGAACATAACATGCTACAAATAAATTTGAGTTCAAACTAGGCAAATTCAAGTCAAAATCTATATTTTATAAATATAGAGTTTGAAAATTATTTACCTAACCTGCTAAAAATAAATTTGGGTTCAAACTAGCTGTTTGTTTAGTCAACATGAAGAAAACCCAACTTACACGTTCTTTAAACCCCCTTTTTTTTATACTCAATATGGTATATGCAAAGTTGCAAACTAATAGATTCGTGAATGATAAGTTGAAAAAATAAAATTAATTCAAAAAGTTCATTTTCGTGATCTCTGTAGCCTTAGAAAAAGAAAAGACAAAGAAAACAAGTTCATATCCTTTATCCGAATTATGTTATATTATTGTATTTAGTATTTAAAATTACGTAGTTTCAGCTATACGTACCTATGATCATAATTAATTATTTTTAGCAATATATATACCCCCGCGCGAGTGTGAAAGTTAAAAAAAGGAAAATAGCGATGGCTACACATAACTCGACTATTTTTGGGCAAATTACATTTACCTTATTTGAGATTTTTAAAATTATTGAAAATTTATAAAAAATATTAATCCTCCTTGAATAACGTCCAAACTTGTGAGAGTAACAAATAACCATTTGTCTTGTTACTTTTGGGCAATCCTATTGCATCCAAAATGCGCAATTGTTGACTCTTAATTTAAAATTTGCGTTTTATTTTTTAAAATATTTTTAAAGAAAAAGAAGAAAAAAAAAAAAAAGAAGCAAAGGTTCAATTAGAGTACGTAACATTTGTTGGTAGAACTTAAATAGAATCGCCATGGGTAATTGGTAATTCATACTACCGTAATTTGAATCCCCTTTCAATTCATTATGTTATGATCAATTAGAGTAAAATAATTTTATTTTGTCACGCAGCAAAAGTGTAAGTGAGTGATGCCTAATTTTATTTTTATTCTAATAGAAGAATGTTTAATTTTAATTTTTACTTTTTTTATAATCGCACTTTCTTCATCTTTTTAATCTCAACTGGGAAGTAAATTCGGAACCAAAAACTCCGGCGTCCGACTCCTCCGGGAGGGCGCCGGAAGCTACCCTTTATCGAAAACATTCATCACACTACTACAAAACGGAGCTTTAACGGCTGCGAATTAACGGCGAAAAATAGAAAACCGCAGTAATAAAAGGAATGCGGACTTTCTACGGCGGTCTAAAAATGAACCGCCGTAGAACAGGACTTTCTACGGCGGTTTAAAAATGAACCGCCGTAGAAACGGACTTTCTACGGCGGTTGGGACAAACCGCCGTAGAAAGGGGACTTTCTACGGCGGTTGGAGGGCAACCGCCGTGGAAAGTAGACTTTCTACGGCGGTTGGAAGGTAACCGCCGTAGAAAGTCCACACTTTCCACGGCGGTTACCTTCCAACCGCCGTAGAAAGTCCACTTTCCACGGCGGTTGCCCTCCAACCGCCGTAGAAAGTCCCCTTTCTACGGCGGTTTAATTTTCTCCGCCGTAGTATTGACGTATATATATATTAAAACCTAAATAACACCGTGTATTCCCATATCGCGGCCGAGAGTGTCTGTCTCCAAATTTCTACTACGGTTTTGCACGTTGAACCTAAAGAATCGTCATTTGGAGCTAAAATTTACCACCTAAAGGTTAGAAACTTGTAAAATTTCCCAGTAATTGCTTATGCTTGTACTTTAGATATGTTATCCTATAGCATTTATTTTTATTTATGGTAGATGCATGGCTGAAAATTAAAGTTGCATATATTCCATGTATGTGGCGAACCTTAGTATTGTGGAACCCTATTTAGTTATACTATGTAGTTTTTGGGTGATGTAATTTGATTTATAGTGTTTGATTTTTAATGGATGATGTTCATATAATTAGCACTACTTAGAGTGTGTATTATTTTTTTATGCATTTTATGTGTTTGACGAAATGCATAAATGAAAAACTTAGAGTTTCTTCTTCATTTCATTATGTCTATTGCGCATGCGTTGTCATTGCATTATTTTTTTCATTGAGGTATTATAGTAGTTTTGATTATATATGACTAACATAAGTATTATGACATGTGCTAAGACAAGCATGCAACTTGATACTTTGTACATTGTTTATTGAATTATTATTTGGTATTTTTAATTATTTCAAGGTCTTAGTTACACATGGATCGAAATATCTTGTTCTGTGGTGATCGGACCTCCGATTCTTATGCGAGAGAAGTTGAGAATTTCATTCAATTCGCTTATAAGAATACAAAGTACGTTCATTGTCCGTGCAAAGCTTGTAAAAATGGGGCGCGGTTTGATAACTCAGATACAATAAGATTCCATTTATATCGGCACGTGTTTGATCCTTCTTATAAATTGTGGATTTGGCATGGTGAAAGTATTGATGGTTTACCTGAGCAAAGAAAATCTCATGCAAAAGGAGCTGATGCGATTACTAGAGATCGATTAGATGCCATGATTGAGGATGTGGCCGAGGATTTTGCTGATAAACCGGAAGTTCTTGCTTCCATTTTGGGTGACAATGAGAAGCCTTTATACAAGGGATGCAGTAAATATACACGATTGTCTAGTGTTTTGAAGTTGTTTAGTTTGAAAGCGGCAAATGGGTGGTCAGATACTAGTTTTACAGCCTTATTGAGGGTATTGAAAGATATGCTCCCAGAAGATAATGAACTTCCAGATCGAATTTACGAGGCGAAAAAAATGTTGTGTCCACTGGGTATGGAGTATAAGAAGATCCACGCTTGCCCAAATGATTGCGTCCTCTACAGGAATGAGTATAAGGATTATTGCGGTGTCCTAAGTGTAAAACTCCCCGATACAAAAACAAGCAGCTGTGTGATGCTGTTGAAGACAGTTCTGATGCGCAAAAGAAGGGGTCGCCGGCTAAGGTTCTGTGGTATCTTCCTATAATACCGAGATTTAAACGGTTGTTCGCTAATGAAAAAAATGCAAAACTATTGACATGGCATTCAGATCGGTGTATTCCCAGTGATGATGACAAGGTGATAATGCATACATCAGACTCAGATCAGTGGAAAAAGATCGATTCAATGTATCCTTCTTTCGGGGGAGAAGCCAGAAATTTGAGGCTTGGTCTGTGTACTGATGGAATGAACCCGTTCGGCAGTCTGAGTAGCACACATAGCTCATGGCCAGTGATGTTGGTTATTTACAATTTGCTGCCTTACTTGTGTATGAAGCGCAAGTACATACTTATGTCTCTAATGATTTCAGGCCCATGGCAACCAGGAAATGACATCGATGTGTATCTTGCTCCTCTTATTGAAGACTTGAAAAAGTTATGGGATGAAAGCGCACCTGTGTTTGATGCATACCGTGAAGAAATGTTCACATTACGTGCCATGTTGTTCTGTACCATTAATGATTTTCCTGCTTATGGAAACTTGTCTGGGTACTCTGTTAAAGGGCATAAAGCATGTCCAATATGTGAGCAGAGTACAGATTTTTGTCAGCTTGCACATGGGAGGAAGACAGTATACCTTGGGCATCGCAGATTTCTTCCCGAGACACATCCGTATCGCCGTATGAAAAGAGCATTCAATGGATTCCAAGAGTTCAGAAAAGCTCCAGAACCCTTGAGCGGCCCAGAGGTGAAAGCTCGTGTGACGGACATCAATGTGGAGTTCAGTAAAACTTCAGAGTCCAGCAATAATGATACAGGTTGTTGGAAGAAAAAATCCATATTTTTTGAACTTCCATACACTACAAGAAAAGTGACCTATTGCGACATGGAAAATGTGTCGCTAAAAGTCGATTTAGTGTCGCAAATACTAATTTTTGAACATATTTTGCGTCTCTTGTTATTGAGTCGCAAAAGGTGGTGTAGGAAATTTGTGGCACTTTTTTCTCACTTGTGCCGCAAATGTATGGCACTTTTTTCTCACTTGTGCCGCAAATGTATGGCACTTTCTGCATCACTAAATTAATTGTCACTTAAAATTCGCGACACATTATGCGTCAGTTGTCTTAGTGACGCATACTAATTTACGACACTGATTTGGGTCATTAAAAGGAATGTTGCAAGATTATTTGCGACAAATGTGGCGTCACATTTAAAACGTCGAAGGGTATTCGCGACATGTAAATTGTGTCGTTAAAAGTTGATTTAGTGTGGCAAATACTAATATGCGACACATTATGCGTCTCTTGTTTTTGAGTCGCAAAAGGTGGTGAAGCAAATTTGTGGCGCTTTTTTCCCACTTGTGCCGCAAATGTATGACACTTTTTGCATCACTAAATTAATTGTCGCTTAAAATTCGCGACACATTATCCGTCATTTGTCTTAGTAACGCATACTAATTTACGACACTGGTTTGCGTCATTGAAATGAGTGTTGCAAGAGTATGAACGAAAAATGTGGCGTCACATTTAAAACGTCGAATGGTATTCGCGACAGGTAAATTGTGTCTCAAAGACAAATTAGAGACACAATTTTACGACACACTTTATCGTGTCACAAAAGGCTATGTAGCATTTTCGTAGCATTTTTTAATAGTGGTGCCACAAAAGATAACGACACATTTTGTTTCACTTAATTATTGTCGCATAAATCTTACGACACATTATGTGTCATTAGTTGCAATGACGCGTTATTTGTAACAGTAATTTGTGTCATTACAGTTAAGTCACATATTTATTTGCTGCACATGCGGCGTCATTATTTGAAATGTCGTAATGTTATTTTGTGACACAATATCACGTCTGTAAAATTTATGTCACATAAAATTTATGAAACCATCTGCAAGGTGCGCACTGGCAACCAGACCATCCGGTGCCCTTTCATTTCGGCAGGATATAACTGCAGCACCAACACTTAGAAAACGCCCTTTTGACTTCTTCCATCTTAAAACTTCTGGGTATGGTGCTGTGTTGGCAGATATTGGTGCTAAACAAACTGGCTTCTTATTACAAACTTTGCAATTGGCAACACAAGTTCCTTTGTCAGCTTGCCTTGATAGGCCCAGCACTGCTTTCACTTTACCAAACCAAGGACCTCTTTCAGGACCATAACTGGCTTTCTCTGATTCAACTTCAAGATAAGCGATTTCTGCCTCATACGACCTACAGAATTGCAATAAGAGAAAATTTATTGAATTTTCTTTTACAGGATAATTATTAGTTTTTTATCTTCATTGCCAATATACAGTAGTTTCTACGATACAAAAAGGCTTGATTGGAGGGCAGCACAATGACATTCCTTTGGATGGAAGAGGAAGGGTGGATGGGGGAATGTGTGAATGTTCAGTAAAAAGGGCTAACGTACCAAAAGATTCTTACAAGCCAAAGTCAATTGTTCTATAGTATGAACAGAGTGAAAACAGCCTGCAGCTGGACAAACCTGTGTTGAAGAAACACCTTTGTTCCTGCGTAATCGTATCTCTTTGGGCCCATCCAACGGTACTTCTCACTCTCTGTAATTACATCCCCATAAAATCCATATCTGAAAAAGACGCAAAAGAATTAGCATCGAAATATTTATGTTCATAAAATACAAGCTCAAAAAAGCATTAAAGTTGGCATGATAGATGGCCTGACTGACAAGATGCCTGTTTATTAGAGTCAAACCAAGCATGCCAGATGGAACTCTCTACTTCTTTCTGAAACATCTATATATAATCTTGATATGCACAAAAATATTGTGATACGAGCTATGGAATTTTATGTACCACACACACATGCTTTCACATTTTCATCAGGTTCTAACCGTTCAAGGCAGGGGCACAACGAACAAAATAATATCTTCTGAATTTTTTTGACAGAAGCAAAATATTTTGTAATAACATACTCTGGATATCATCAATGCCTACAGAGAGGATTAGTTTAGCTGATCAATTGAATTTTGAGAAACCTACTAAATTGAAGTAGGATTACAACTAGAGAGTAAAACAATCTGAAGAGGTTATATATATAGACTGGAAAGACAACACAGTTCAGAACTAACTTCTAAGTTGAAGGGTGATAAGCCAATCTGCAAGCTGTCACATCTTGACATGCATACAAGTAAAAACCTTCACTCAATAAATTCTAAAATTAACACTCAACACTCTGCAGACTTGCTTGATGGGAAGAGAATTATGGTAGTATCCACTAAAAGATCAAATCCTGTGAATCAAAATATCACCAAGTCACTGTATACTCTAAGGAACACAATGCAGTGAAGCAAACTTAGTTCATCCAAACACAACCAGAACTGATCATTTCTTTAGGGAAAAGGTAGTGTATCTTTCAAACTAAATCCTCAAGTAAATTAGTAAAATATAAAACTGAAAAAGAAAAAAAAAACCAACAAATGCCACTTTTTAGAAGCTAATATTGCTAATGGCTGAGAAAAAATTTAGGGTCCATAACTCTGTAGGAAATTGATTCAATTTACACAAGGATGCCACTGCAGATAAATCCTGAAACAGCTAAACTAACCATAAACTAAAAGCAGAAAAAACATATACATACTCAAGGGAAAAGTGGTGTAGAAGAACAAGAATCCATATTATCATCAAAAGTAGAAGTAAAGAAAACTACCCAGCAAAATTGGCTGCATATCGTACATGAGGTTCATCCTTTGATGTAGATGTTGCTTTCCATCGTACAACTTGAGCTATATCAAGGAACAACCTTTTACCAAGGACAATTTGCAATGCAGATGTTATAGGATCTCGAGCCCCAGTTGTACTGCAAAAGCCACAAACAACTAAATCTTACGTTGAAGAAGATGGAAAACAAGGAAAATCTGTACGAATTCAGTTTTATAATAGGGTCTTTTTGAAATTCATTCCGTTGCAAAATCCCAAACAGCACCCCCTGGGGGGATTCTGTTTTTTGGGCGGGGGAGTTCATGGTTACAGGGGTGGTTGGGGGAAGCAGAGTGTTAGAAAATACCAAATCACTGTAGCATCAGTTGATGCTGCAGGGATAATCCCAAATCTAAACCGCTTGTGTGGAAGAGAAAACTCGCTTTCCTGCTCTGCTCAAAGCAACACAGAGCATTAGTAAAACAAAATGCAATTACTCAAATAGCCTTTTCAATCTAAGGCGTTTACCAGAAAGGTTGAAGGAGGAAAATGTACAAGTATAGTAATTAAAACTAACCTGTGAGGCAAGAATCATCTGCAGACCCTGCACCTTCGAAACATTCAGATCAAGAAACCTTCACAGTTATAAAAAAATTGACATATAGTAAGCGCTATGCGGAGATTTTGCTAGTTATCAACATACGAAAATTAGGAATTCGGGAAGCAATTACTCCTGAACTCATCAGAAGAGGTGAAAAATCTTCACAAGGATCCGGAGGCTCCATAATAATCCCACCTGCTTCACTAACTGGCAAATTGCCATCATTTTCGACATAATGTTCATAATCTGTAGGTTGTGAGGGATATGGAACTTTATGCCTAGACAGAAGAACTCCATTAAGGATTTCACTAAATAACCCATCACCACCCTGAGAAACACACAAAAAAAGCCATATATTAGGACCAGAAATTGTTGTTTTTTAAATTATTTTATCAAATTTTTACAACAATGGAAGTGCTCATTGAACTAAATTTTGTCATCTAACTAAATAAAGAATTTGTCATATAACACTAGGTTCACCAGTTCCATAAATTTCCAGAAATTAAGTTTATTGTCAGAAAGATTTTTAACTGAGAACAAAAGGCAGAAACTTAAACTTACTACAACAGCTATGACACCATCATATGAATTCAGATCCTTGTCTGCAGTTGAGGCCATTATATCGAAAGCGTGTCCCGGCCTCTCAGTCACAATAACCTGATCAATTTTTTTTTTTTTTAAGGTTAAAAGAAATCCATACTGTGAAAATCCCACAAAAAGTTGAAGAAACTGCACCACCAATCGCCACATCATTTTTCGAAATTGAGTCCAATTGTATGACAAAGAACTATTCATACATGCCAAGAGGGTGATGATGTGAATGAGCTATCTATGATCTTACATCGAACTCTGGTGGCATTTAACCATTTTTTGAAGGAAATTTATATCAAGGGACAGTGTATGACCAATTACAGGAAATTTTGTGTCTGTTTTATTCATTAGAACAGAGAGGATAGATAAATACACCCATTCTCTTTATTCTTCCCCTAATTAATGCAATTATACAGATCAGATCATAACAGAATGGCAATAAGAACAATAAGGAATGTCATCAATTGCCGCATCACTTCTCACACCAAGAGAACCCCACATCGTGGACACTAAAATTGAACCACTGGAACCAGGCACTTGTTGCCAGGATAATGTTTTGCAAACAACAATGGCATACAGGTTTTAAAGGTTGCCATTATTGTGACTCCAGATCCTTAACAACAACAACAACAATAATTAAGTATTTCAAGTATATCTCACCATTGACTACATGCCATCCTCTTTAAGTATTGTAAGTAGTAGTCATATCAACTATAAAAAAAAAATTTATACAAAGAACAGAAAGTGGTATATTAGATATTAGGTCAATTGACACTACAAACATATAAAAGACACAATCTTCAAGGAATGCATGAAGTATGGAGGACCGAAGTGTAACTATATAACTACTTTACAAGCTTTAACTTTTTCTGCGAAGTTTTAGTCTGGAACAATCATTAATAACAAAAGGAGATAACAGCTCACCTTTGTCTTGACATTAGCTTGAAAAAATATATGAGCCACAACATCCCAAGTTCTACATCCATTTCCTTTCCCACTTCTTGGATGAACAAAAACCTAGTCAATAACAAAAAGAAGGCATGACAGAAAAGTGGCCACCTGTTTTTTTATCAGTATCTCCTGACAAGGAAATGATTAGCAGAAATAAACTAATGCATCAGTTAAACGTACCAAAAGGTTCTTAGGACGGTCTGCCTTAACCATTGTTTTCATACCTTGTAAATCCCTGCACGCCGTCATTGCCCGTGGTACAGGGGATGAGAACAGGGCCAGGAGGGGGTCTATCAATGGGGGCACTGAAGCCTCAGCAAGGGGTGGTTCTGAGCAGATGCAGACCTAGAAACGCCTTCGTTGTGGTCATCTTTGTCTTTGAGTTCTTCAGCGTCATCTTTGTCGATCCCTAACAAGCCCGCTATTCTTCTCCTACCAATCCCAAACCATCAATCCCACACAAAAAATATTAACAAAAATGACCAAGGCACAAAGATGTTGCTTAAAAACAATCCTACCTAGATGAGGCTTTTCACTCGCTAGACATTTCTGACCAAAACAACTATTTGCTTGTCATCCGGATGCAAAGACTGCAGCTCCTGCTTGACAAACTCTATACTACCCTTATGCACTGCTGAAAGTTGAATGGCCAGTACTTCCCCTGTGGCCCTCATAAGTCTCCCTAAAACAGCTCTAGAGTCCCCAAGATTGGCAGTATGAAGGGCTCCATTGCAGATAACACCAACAAGACAGCAAGATCCCACAGCCGCTATGTGTGGTTTCATTGGCCAATTGCGAGCGACAACAGAGAGAAATCCTCTTCAATAGCTTATAACGCCTTCCGTATCACCTCAACAGATACAGATTGTTGCCCAGAAGTAAATCCTGTGCATTATGATTAGTTTAGATGAAAGCTTAAACAAAAGAAATTAAAAGAAACAGTTACACATGGCAAGATATAAAATTCTAATATTATCGCCCCCTTAACTCAAAAACTACGTACCTCTTCCCTGATTTCTATGTTTTGAAATACAAACTCCTAAATTTTATGTTGGGGATTATTAGAAAAGTATACAAAATATTCACATTTGTATGAAAATTTTAATTTTGTTTCACATCTCAACTCAATTCTACGTGGAAATCATCCAACGGCAAAACAACTCGGTCAATTAGTCCAACTGGCAAATTTTCAGCATAAAACCTAAGAGTAAAGAAAATAAACACCTCGGTTGACTTACTCATGAGATGCTGAAAGAGGTGCTCATTTATGAACCGCGCCGTCTCAGGGCCACCGTGGCCATCATAGATTCCCATAAACAAAAGTACCATAAGCTCCAGAATCATACAAGCTCAAAGTACCTGATTCGAACTGACAATGATCCACTGAGAACCGTCCATTATAATGATGCCTGTCTTGACGACCCCCATAATCTGAACCAGAGTGAACACTTCGATCTGTTATCGGCCAAAAACAGGCCCTCAAAAGGTTCATTAACCCAGATAACATACCTCATCTCATCCAAAGCACCCTCCAAATTGCAATTAGATGAATAATTAATAGTTCCCAAAACAAATACTAAATCAAACAATAAACATACAATTAGAAATCTTAGTTTAATTACACTACAGTCTCCCCAAAACAAACAGGCGACCTCTGTTTTGTGTTCCTCTGAACAGAAAACAAATAAACGACCTCTGTTTGGTGTGAAGATGAATAATTTTGATAGTTTGGCTTCTATCGTGTGAAGAAGAAGAAGATGAAGAATTTTGATATGGAGGGTTTAGTAGATAGGGTTAGTTACCATCGAAAGTGGGGGGAGGGGGAATTTCTCCCAAAAAAATAAAATAAAATTAGGCGCAAATTTTTAGAGCCGAGAGGGCGGGAAATGAAATGTTTCTTATAAGTCTATATGAAATGCATTTTTCTGTAATCAGCCTACTTGATGGCAGATTAATTTTGACTATTTATTTGATTAAACCTATAAATTTAGAAATACTCCTTACTTATATTTGATTAAATTAAAAAAGTTGGAAAAAAATGGGATT
This sequence comes from Leptodermis oblonga, assembly GCA_016801395.1. Classification (NCBI taxonomy): domain Eukaryota; kingdom Viridiplantae; phylum Streptophyta; class Magnoliopsida; order Gentianales; family Rubiaceae; genus Leptodermis; species Leptodermis oblonga. The sequence continues at coordinate 15,851 of VMRK01000441.1, forward strand.
AATATGGATACTAATAGTGTTATTTACATATATTCACACATGTTTATTTATTTAAAACAATTATTATAAATATGAAAATTAATTATAGTATGTAATTTGATTATATTATAAGATTAACTGATTGGATGGTTAATGAATAGGTTTATTATAATTCCTCTTACTGATTGGTTGGTAGGGGTATTTATCAGTTTGGTTTACAGGTTCCCCCTCCCCATTCCCTCCCCCCTTATTCCTACGTCCAATTATTCTTCTTAGCTAAAAAATAGTATTATTGTTAAAGCACAAGAACATGTGTGCACATTATTTTTGTATAATACAGGATACATTTTCTGTTTTTTTTTTCTATTTATATATTTTTAATCTTTTACAATTACATTTTTACTTTTTATATTTTTTTATAGTAACACTTGAAACTATATTATATAACTCCTCGTAGAAGTTTCTCATTTCCAATTCCTTAAGTTTGATTTTTAAAAAGTATTACTTTTACCTTCAAAGCATTAGTATTACATTTTAGAATACAATTTTTCACTTCAAAAGTATAATTTTAGTTTTCGAATGTATTGATTTTGTGTTTAAAAATATTAGTGTTACTTTCTATACTAAATTAATCATTTCAAAAGTATTAGTTTACGTTGAAAAGTGCTAGTGTTACATTATATAATAAATTCTTTATTTAAAAAGTATCAAGTATAAGTTCTAAATTTTAATTATAAGTTTTACTTTCTAAACTACACTCTTCATTTCAAAAATAAATGTTTAATTCTTGAAGGTATTACTTCATCAGTTCTACTATAAGAGTTCACTTTCATGCATGTACAACTTTTTATTAAAGTTAAGGTAAAACACCTAAATTAGCTAATTTGACCTCATTTATTTCATTTATATCATTACTTTTAAATGTTGAGTAATTGTGGACCACATATAATTATATTAATAAGCTAAGATAAGCAAAATATTTGAAAGTTGAATATTGAAATAAAAAAATATTTTTGAAAGTTTGCACTTCTAATAATGGAACTAAGGAATTAAATTTTTAAAAGTATAAGCATTACTTTCTACAATATACTTTTATTTCAAATGTTCATATTTAGTTATGGAAAGTATTAGTTTTATTCAAAAGCATAAGTGTTACTTTTTTTTAATACACTATTCATTTTAAAAGTATAAGTTTTGGATTCAAAAGTGTAAATTTTAGGTTCAAAAGTATAAGTGTTAGTTTATATCATAAACTTTTCATTTAAAATCTTTGTGATTGATTATAAAATGTCAATAATTTTTACTCAAAATTAGAAGTGTTACTGTTTGCAAAGAACTCTTCATATCAAAAGTATAATTTTAATTTCGAATTGTCACAACATAAAAAATGTGAAAAGATGTAAACATTATCTAACCTAAGGGCCAATTTTAAGGGTCAAATTTGCCATTGAGAAAAATGAAAAGTACTTTCGTGATTATATTTTGTAATTCGTTATTTAAATTAAAACTAAATCTTCAATAATACATGGAATACTTTTCTTTCAATATTCAAATTTAAATTTTTACCCTTTTTGCTTAAACTGAAGATACTCTAATTTTGAACTGGAAATATTAGCTGAATATTTTACCACATGCATATATATCACACAAAATACTTCAATTAAAAATTGTACATTTTGAATGAGTGAAAAATCTAAAAATGTAAAAATAAATAGGAGTAAGTGGAAATTAAAATAACAAAATGGAGGGAAAATGAAAAAAAAGAGAGGGAAATCTAAATTGGGGAAAAAAAAACAAAAAACCGAAAGAAAAAAGAGGCGGCTTCTTTGACGTCTTTGTTTCTCATGGAAAAATACCCTCTCTCTATTTCTTTTCTTTTTTCACCATATGGAAGTACTGCTCTAAAATTCGGAGGAAGTTGAATCGCAGAATCCCAAAAGAGCTCCAAGCAGTCCCACAAAGAAGTTGGGAAAGGATCCTCAATTCTGCACAATTCCCAAATAATTTTCCATACAGATTCCGTCTGACCGCATGAGAAGAGGGCGTTGAACTGCACCCTTTTTGGCAAAATTCGATCCAAGTTGACCCTACACCCAAAACAACTCTCGAGATTGGCCTTTTAACTATCTGAGTCTGAAAAATAAAAATCAACCATTCCAATTCCAATTCATGAATCCCCTCCCTTTGTGCTCGTTCATCGTCAAACATTTAGTAGACAGTGGGTTCGGCTCTGTTTCTCATGCCTTGAAGGCTAGGGGTTTGATTTTAACTTGCTGCTGTTCTTTCCTTTTGTTAATCAGTGATGCTTTTCTTGTCCTCCGTTTTGTTGATTTTTTGTGAGTGCTTTTCATTTTTCCCCAGTTGACGATAATGTCAAGAATGAAGAAGAGGAAGGGAGTGAATTTCCTGACTTATTGAAGCAGAAAATGAAAGAACTCGGTGTGAAGTACAGTTCTTGTAGACCTGGGCGATTCCATCTTTTAATTTGTCCAAAGGTATTAAGCTTTAACCTTTGCTTCATCTTATAGCTAATTAGACAATTTTCTTTTGTGTTAATTAAATTGTCTGTGTTTTTTTGTGTAAATTTTTGCATTATACTTTTTGTTTGGTTAAGGGCAAAATAAATTACCTAATTATAAGAGATCAATTTGGAAGTAGGGGTGATTCTGATATTCTGATAATCTCGATTAAGGATTTAAGGTCCTATTTAACATACAAACTTTTTGTCATATGAACACCAAAAATACTGAATGCAAATATGAATTGATAAATTTCAGAAAAAGATGAAAGAATAAGGGATAGTGGGAATAGAAGAAATAGAGGAGGACAAATGAATAATTTCTTCTGTACTACAATGAAGAATGTATGAAGCGATGTCGTGTAATTGAGGCAAATGAACTGCTTTTGAACCTGCTCGTTGAAGCCAGTCTTTTTTGAACCTGCCCAAACATTTTCATGATAGCATTCATATAATATTGTCTGTTTTGCTAGTGAATGGTCAAATAATACTTTACTGATCAGTCATATTTTCATTTGAAAGAGGTAGCAATGTGTTATTTTGGTCTTAAAACATATTTTGATAATGGAAATGAATTCCAATTATTTATGTTATGGATATAATTGTACTTTAATTGTGCATTGTTATTTAATCCTTTTATTTTATATTTTGATAGCAAGAGTCCTTTCTCTTCCAAAACATGATGCCCATATCAGATTCAAACAAAAGTTAATGAAGATGCTCTTACTGGCTAAGCTTTTATATGCCGAGAATGATAATATTATTCTAGGTTCAGTTTTTGAGAAGTGTTCTTTTACCTTCTCCATTACTAGTGTACTGTCTTTATGTGAACATTTTGTTGAGACAGTGCAAAGGTGGACAAAAAACAGAGAGCAGTCTATCCTTTTATATTGCCCATAGCAAGTATGCTACTTGGCTTTTGTTCTCTTATGATTCTCTGGTATTAGTGGTTATTGACTGACAATTTCTATATTTTGTGGTCATTTCTTAGAAATTTGTTGCTATGGAGGTGTTTTGCTGATGAATGTGGATGGGCAGACCGGGTAGCCAATATGTTGTTTCAACATTTTTCCACCTTTGAGACATTCTAAATTATGAATAGAGATATGGCATCCTACAGATTTTAACTTTGGTTTCAGGGCTTTCTAGATAGCCAGGCAATCAAAAGTGGTGGTTACCAAAAAGGCAATTCTTTTCGGTAAATTACGGAGGATGGCCTTAACTTAAAACCATTAGATGATGAGGTATTTACTATCTTCTTTCTTACGTGTTCCTATTATAAATGATAGAATCAGTTTAGTCTTTGCTCTGTCAAATCATTCATATAAACATGTAACCACTTTGAGGGCTACGCCATACTTTTTCTTGGCCTGTTAGTTTTGTTTTTAAACTCTGCTTAGCCCATCTTTGTTGAATTGATGTTTTACTCTTAAAGTGAATCTAACAGTTGATGGACCCTCTTATTCCTTGCTGTGTCAATTTCTTAAAGTTAGGCAACAAATACGAGCTTACAGTTGTCCACTTTCTCATCATCATTGATACATTGGTACCTGAAAATCATCTTTGAATTGTGCTAAAGCAAAATTTTCGTTTTGTAATGAATTGCATAGGAAGTATTCAAGAAGGATACAAGTACCACAAATACAATAGAAAAAGTTTTCTCCGGTACTTATCAAAGATGCATGAGTTCTCAGTTGCTTGTGGTTGACGAAGCAGCTGCTATTCCGTTGCCAGTTGTTAAATCTTTGCTTGGTCCTTACCTTGTTTTCCTTTCATCTACTGTGAATGGGTAGGGATAATTGAAGTCTTAACCTTTTGATGTCAAAATACTTCATAAAACTCTTTTTAAGAAGCTTTCTTGTTCTTCACATCTTAATTTTATAATTTCCTTTACTCATTGTGCTGAGTAGGTACTATTTTGTGGAGGTTATTGGTAAAATCTCAAAGCCTCTGATGTGTAGTTTTTGTTTTTGGTTTACCATTATACAATCATTTCCAGGTATGAAGGTACTGGGCGCTCTCTATCATTGAAGCTGCTGCAGCAACTGGAGGAGCAAAGTCAGATGTCTACTAAAAATGTTGATGGTGCTCTTTCAAGTACTTTTTGCACCCTAACTTCTGCTTCTGGCGTTTCAAATTAGTTGAAAGTGAGTTGACTTCTACTTTGGGTGGTATTTGGCACTTCTCTGGAGGGGTTTAGGGATTGTTTAGTTTAGTGCAATTCTGCGCAACAATAGAACAGAAGTATGAAACAGTTATCAAGTCTGAGGAATACGATAGTTATTAAACAGGAAGTTTGACATGATTTAACAACTTCGGTTATGTGAAGAACAAGAAAGCTTCTTAAAAGAGCCATAAAATTCTTGTTACTGAAGAATGCTAAATGCCTGATATATTTGATGGTATTGACAGGAGTGGTATTCTTCAGTATTTTGTAGTTTATTAGCAAAAATGATTTCCTAAGCACCAACTTTCAAGTCCTTCTAGAGTAGTTTCTGTCCCTTGGCTATCAATGTCCCAATGGCTACCATCCACATCCCTCAAAGTACAAAGTGAGAACCAAATGATAGGTTTTGGAAAACAATTTCACCAGACCAGTGATCCCCATTTTAAAAGAAAGTTGTGTGGATTCAAAAGGATGCCCAGATTTTTGGAGCACTATTGGCATTTTATGGAGCTGTGAATTGCTTACATATGTTCTCATTGTGACACAGCTAAAGAAGAGGTTTGGGATTATGTGCAATTGTTATAATGTTGTAATCTCCCACAGATGTATGGTATCTCAGTAGATTTGTTCAGTTACAACAAGCAACCAAGTATTAAAGCATCTATTCACTGATCACTAAGAAAATATGGTAGCATATTTTTCCCATTGCAATACCCTAACTCCTAGATATGTCTTTTTGGATGAAAGAATCAGTAAGAGTGAAGTTTCTTTGTCTCCTGCACCATTATACGAATGTGCATGCCATGGTGAACATTGAAGGAAACTAAAAATCCAAATCAGATACTAATCCAAATCATAAATGGGTTCTGACTAATAAGCTTATTTCCCGATCCAATATATTTCTGCATCAGATTAACTATTGTTGGTTACTTTGTCCTGCTACTGTAAATGTTCCTTTTTGTGGCTCTTTTTTGTATCTTCATGTGAATTTTCTTATGAAAATAACTTCATGTGAATTTTCTTATGAAAATAACTTCATGTGAATTTGAGATTGACTCAATGAACATCTTTTTTTTGTTGTTTGTTGGTTGTATATTCTCTCATTCGTGGATGACACTCAATTGTAGGTAGGCTTTTCAAAAAGATAGAATTAAGTGAATCAATCAGATATGCGTCTGGTGATCCAATCGAATCATGGCTTCATGGCTTACTTTGTCTGGATGCAACAAACTCTGTCCCAAATATCAATAGGTTGGAAGTTGGTGGTTAGATTTGTGGCAATTGGTACTGTTTAGTACTTAATCCACTTGTTGTTCTTTTTTATTTATTTCAATAAACAGGTTGCCCTCTCCAAATGAGTGTGATCTCTACTATGTTAATCGGGACACACTTTTCTCCTACCACAAAGACAGTGAGTTATTTTTGCAGGTAATCATTTCACGCACGCTATAGTTTATATAATGTTTCTCATTGATCCAATTCTACATATTAATACAATATAAATGTCAGCAATTAATATAAAATGACATTTATAAATGTCATAATATGTGATTTATTCTATCAATTAAAAATGTCTTAAAAAATTATTTATCTATACATTTCATTATGCCTTATAAACAATTAAAAATGTCTTACCAAGTTATTTATGAATACATTTTATTATGTCTCAACAAACCTTTCCTGACATTTAATAAAGCCTCATTATCAATTATTCGTAATAGTTTGGGAACTTATTTAGACATTTTAAAGTGCCTCGATAACTTACATACTCTATTAGGACACGATTTTGGGCCACACTTAAAGTTAATGTGGGGATAAATTAAATGCCTCAAAAGGTATGATAATAATACATTTGTCAATGTCTTAAAATCTATTTTTTGTTGTAGTGGCCACGGACACACAAGTTTATGGATGAATTTACAGAAGAAGAAAAAAAATAAAAAGACGAAAAAAAATGTTAGCAGAACAGGCGTGAGTCAGCCGGTGGGAGTTCGGGTCACGTGAGTCATTGTACGCCGTTGGGAGTCCTCAAACTTGTTGATATTGAGACATTTTTATATTGTGATAATAGGGTTATAATACTCGGTAAGCGTTTCTAATGTCATAATATGTACTTGTTTGCTAATGTCACAATAGCTTGGTTAGAAAGGTAGTAATAGAATAGAGATTTAAAGGCTTTTTCTTAATAGTGTCATAAAAAAGTGGATTTCAAGGCATTTGTTTAATTGTGTCCTAATATCTTTAAGTAGTGTAGTAATACATATATGTAATTCATAATGTCATAATAGAGCCCCTATTAAGGCATTTACCTTTTAATACCTTAAAAAAAAGTAGGGAAATCCATATTTACCTTTCAATACATATATATAATTCATAATGTCCTAATAGGGGCTCTATCATGAATAATCTTTTCATGATAATCTTAATGTAATGTCGCATAAGCAAATTGTCACAATTTTGAGACAAAAAAAAGGATGTCGAATCTATGTCACAAAAGTGTGATGCAATAATTAAAATGACTCAAATTATGCCGCTAATTTGTGACATGCTAATAATATGACGCAATTAAGCCACGATTTTGCGGCACAATTATAATTGTGTTGTCTAACTGCGACATTTAATTCAAGTGTAGCAAATAAATTGTCACAATTTTGAGACAAAAAAAAGGATGTCGAATCTATGTCACAAAAGTGTGATGCAATAATTAAAATGACTCAAATTATGCTCTAATTTGTGACATGCTAATAATATGACGCAATTAAGCCACGATTTTGCGGCACAATTATAATTGTGTTGTCTAACTGCGACATTTAATTCAAGTGTAGCAAATAAATTGTCACAATTTTGAGACAAAAAAAAGGATGTCGAATCTATGTCACAAAAGTGTGATGCAATAATTAAAATGACTCAAATTATGCCGCTAATTTGTGACATACTAATAATATGACGCAATTAAGCCACGATTTTGCGGCACAATTATAATTGTGTTGTCTAACTGTGACATGTAATTCAAGTGTAGCAAATAAATTGTCACAATTTTGAGACAAAAAAAAGGATGTCGAATCTATGTCACAAAATTGCGATGCAATAACTAAATGACGCAAAGATGTCACAAATATAAGATACAAATGCGTAAGTGTTGTATATTCCCGACACCTACATGTAATGCCGCATGTAAATATGTCGCAATAGGTCAGTTTTCTTGTAGTGATACTGGGAGAACTTGGATGTCAGACATTGTCTCGATGTTATGCATATTGAGAAAAATATTTGCGAAAGCCTGTTAGGTACGCTCTTGAACATCCCTGGTAAAACTAAGGATGGTTATAACGCGAGACTTGCTATGGTTGATATGAACATAAGAGCAAATTTAGCACCGGTAGCTCGAGGACAACGCACATATCTACCCCCTGCCTGTCACACTTTGTCCAGAAAAGAGAAAAAACAACTGTGTTTAAGTTTGCGTAGCATCAAAGTTCCATCCGGATATTCTTCAAATGTAAGCAGACTTGTTTCCATGAAAGATTTAAAACTGGTTGGTTTGAAGTCTCATGATTGCCATGCCTTAATGCAGCAATTGTTGCCTGTAGCTATTCGCTCGATATTGCCCCAGCATGTTAAGTCCAGTATAACAAGACTTTGTTTCTTCTTCAATGCTATATGTAGCAAGGTTATCGCGCGCGAAAGACTTGATCAGCTACAAGATGAAATAACTGTTGTCCTCTGTCAATTAGAAATGTATTTTCCACCCGCCTTCTTTGATATTATGGTGCATTTGGTGATTCATTTGGTTAGAGAGATAAAAATCTGCGGGCCTGTTCATTTGCGATGGATGTACCCATTCGAGCGATATGAAAGTATATAAGGGGTATATTAAGAATCGTTGTCGTCCTGATGCTAGTATTGTTGAAGGTTATATAGCTGAGGAGGTAATTGAGTTTTGCACTGAGTACTTGGCCGGGACCGCATCCATTGGAACATCTAAGAATCGGCACGATGGGAGGATTACAGGTATGGGCACAAGGGGAGGAAATTTTTTTTTGCCGTCTCATGTTGAATTGATGAAGGCGCATCTCTACATTCTGCGCAATTCTGAAGAAGTTGCGCCCTATGTGATAGACCACATACAGTCAATAAGAACGTCTTATCCTACTTGGACGGATCAACGTGTGCTCAATGAACATATTCGGACATTTGTCTATTGGTTTGGTAATGCTGTCCTGGGCAAAGATGTTTCGGAGACATTGAAATAGTTGGCATTTAGGCCCAGCCCTGCGGTACGAGCATTTTCATGCTATGACATAAATGGATATTCATTTGCTACTAAGAGACAAGATGAGAAGAGTACGGCACAAAACAGTGGCGTTACATTAATCTCAGAGGCTTTACATGTTTCTAGCAGGAAGGATAAAAATCCATTGTATGTAAGCATGGCTTATTACGGGGTGATCGAAGATATTTGGGAGATTGACTATGTTTGTTTCAAAGTAGCTATATTTCACTGCAAATGGGTTGATAACAATAGTGGGGTTCGAACTGATGATCCATTGGGTTTTACCTTGGTCAACCTCAATCGGGAGGGTTTCAAGGGGGAACCATTTATACTTGCATCGCAGGCGAAACAAGTTTTTTATATCACCGATCCTTGTGACCAACATTGGTCTGTTGTTCTTCATGGTAAACAACATCACGGTTTGGAAGGGATAGATACAGAAGAAGGGCTTCATGAGGCTAGTCATTTCTCTAGTGGGTTACCTGAACCGAGAGCAGATGAGGAAGATAGGGAACTTGATAAATACATACTTCGTGATGACCACAGCGAAGGATTATGGTTCGAGGATCAAGTGTCCCATAAGAGAAAGAGAATAAGTTAAGAATCATTTTCAGGTATATTGTTTGTTTTTATTAAACTTCAATTCCCGTGGGTGTGTATGTGTGTTTGTGTATTTGTATATGTTTCTTTGATTTTAAGAGAGAGGTGGACATAAATTTTTAACAACATTTATTTTTATCCTTCGTACTGTGGGATTGAAACAGGTCACAACTCGGATGAAGCCGCGCAATCAAGGGACAAAATTTCCAGGGACTTCATATGCGGAACTGTTTATAAATGAATATGTTATTGTTTGAAATTGTGTGAAGCTTCTGTGCTGATCTTAAATTGCACTTGTGTTTTGGTAAAAAACAAGCAGAGGAGATTCTGTCTGAAGTGATTTGAAACTGAATTCCGTATTATTCGAAATAATTGGAATTTTAGTGAAGTATTGAAGTATATGTGCATCGAATTTACAGGGGGTACGTTACATTTATAGGGGAGACTTTGTCAAATTTTCCGGAAAATAGATTTCCTTGTTTTTCATTTATGAATAAATGTTTCTTGTATTATTATTATTTTCTTCCAAGGAGTAGTACTTTGGTAAAATTTCCAGGGAAATCTATACGCAGTTCATTTTGTTTTTATTTAATATTTAACTCTTCATAAATTACTTGTCAGTGGGTTCGGGAAACAGGGGGAAATGCAGGGGAAAAAATGGGAGTGGAGAGGAAGAGAATGAGGGAGGAAAAGAAAGTTCAAAAATTTTGAACTTTAATTAACCGGGTCGTCTATTCAACGGCGGTTCAACATTGAACCGCCGTTGAAAGTGCTACTTCAACGGCGGTTCAATGTTGAACTGCCGTTGAAAGTGTAACTTCAACGGCGGTTCAATGTTTAACCGCCTCTGAAAGTCCACTTTCAACGGTGGTTCACTCGTGAACCGCGGTGGATTCATTTTTCAACGGCGGTTCGAGGTTGAACCGCCGATGAAAGGTCTCCTCGTAGAAAATTGGAGCCAATTCCCGCGAGGGCATATTTTAATATTAATTTGTTTTTTCCATTTTTCAAATAACTAATCTCACAATTTTGTAAGTATAATAATACATACCCTGATTGTGTATATTTATTAATTATAGGTCAAATATAGAAATTAATAAATTCGTAAATTTATTACATGTAAGAGACGATAAAATAATAAGCTTCATTATGTTCCCTTAAATATCTACTTTTTCGACAAATGCATTATAGGTACGTATAGTAATGTAAAAATTAATTAATATTAGTTAAGAGGCCGAAAAAAATTAAATAGATACTGGATTTCATTAATTTACAACATATATATATACATATATGTTTATACATACATATATATATATACATCTTTCGCTTTTCTCCTTTCCCCTCTTGATGCACATCATATATATCCAACTCTCTCGATCCTCTATGCTCTCGATATCTTGTAAATTTTCACTACATAAATAAAATATTTTCATTTGAAGAATTGAATACTTTATGACAACTTTTATAATTAATTCTTTGAATGTATATATATATAATGTATTTTGAATTTGGTACAAAAAAATAGAAAATCCATGCGTACGTACGTAGCGCGGGAATTGGCTCCAAAAACTACTTTCTACGGTGGTTCAACTTTGAACCGCCGTAGAAATCAAACTTTCTACGGCGGTTCAAACATGAACCGCCGTAGAAAATACTTTCTACGGCGGGTTCTCGGTTGAACCGCCGTAGAAAAGTAGTTTTTGGAGCCAATTCCCGCGCTACTCATGAATTTTCTATTTTCATATCATTTTCTAAACCCTAAACCCTAACCCCTAAACCCTAACCCCTAAACCCTAACCCCTAAACCCTACTCTCTATTAAGTTTTTTTTCCCGATTTTCATAAATTAACCGCGGTGACTCTTAAGATGTAAATAGATATATAGTGAAGCGCCACCCTTTTCATGGATTTTCGCTTTGACATTCAAAGGAATGAAACATTTCAAGTCATGCATATGTGCAAAGCCAACCTATCGGTCAACGTTTTTCAAGCTTAAGTATATTAAGCTTTGAATTTTGAAATTGCTAAATTCAAGTTTCTATCAAGCATTTTATCATCCAAGCACCTTCAAAGGCTCAAGTAGTTATGCATAAAGATTCAAACAATCCAAAGCATTCATATTTTCAAAGTCAACTACTTGGTCAAGTTTTTTCAATTTTAAGCATACAAAGCATACAATCATTGAAGCTTGCCATTTTGAAGCATATATCCTTAATTTTCTCATGTGAGCAACTTCAAATTATCAATAAGTTAATTCTTAAACTCTCAAATAAGCTAAAGCATGTATATTTAAAAAGTCAACCACTTGGTCAACCATTTTTATGTAATGCAAACATGCTTAATTCTTGCTATCTTGAAATGAAAATTTTCAACCGTTTTAACATGCAAGAATTTCAAGATACCAAAGATGACATAGATCCTAATGCATCATTTTAACTCTAAAACATGGCTTTCTAGGATTATATCACAAAAAGACTCATCAATCAAATGCAAATTTCAAATTTTCCACTTAATTTTTGTCTATTTTGCCTAACTCATCTTTTCTTTAGTATTTTAACTTCAAAATTGGACTTAGCATATTTAAAATATCATTCTAATTTCATTTGACCAATTTTCATCTTCTAAGTATTTAAAAGTCTAAAAGTCAAACTTCTAGCTAATTTCAAATAATGCTCATAAAGTCCTAATGACTTTCATCAAAAAAAAATTTCGGCCACTTAAATTTTATTAATTAATTTTTATGTTACTATACGTACCTAATGCATTTGTGGATTTGATTTTTTTATCCCGTTCGCCAAGTCGAAAAAGTAGGAATTTTAGGGAACATAATGAAGCTTATTACTTTCTTGGCTCTTACATGTATTAATTTTACGGAAATTATTAATTTTTATCTTTGACCTATAATTATTGTACGTGTAGTAGCACGCGCGGGAAATTTAAATGCAAATATGTGGTTCAATTAAAAATTTGAAATTTAATTATGAAATGGTTAATAAAAGTCGAGATTGTGTACATAATTAATAAATATACAAAATCTGGGTATGTATTATTATATTTACAAATTGTGGGAATAGTTTTTTGAAAATGGAAAATAAAAAAATTTAATATTAAAATATGCCCGCGCGGGAATTGGCTCCAATTTTTTCCTGTACTTAAACCGAGAAAAAGTGCGGACTTTCAACGGCAGTTCAACCTCGAACCGCAGTTGAAATGAGAATCCACTGCGGTTCAACCTCAAACCGCAGTTGAAAGTACACTTTCAACGGCGGTTCAAGGTTGAACCGCAGTTGATCGTTGGTTCACCCGCCGTTGAAAGTACACAATCAACTGCGGTTCAACCTCGAACCGCCGTTGAAAGTACCTTTCAATGGCGGTTCTTGAACCGCCGTTGAACCGACGGCCGGTTATTAATTATAATTCAAATTTTTACCTTTTTCATTTCCTCCCTCATTCTCTTCCTTTCTTCTCCCTCCTTTTCCCCTTCACTTCCCCTGTTTCCCGAAGCTTCTCTACCGTGGCCGTTCGTCTTCTTCGCCGCTTCTCCCATCGTCGGCGACCTCCTCCACCTTCCGATCACCCGTCGGCTTCCCAAGCATTCACCGATTGTTCGGCTGCCCAAGCATTCACCGTCGTTCGGCTCTCCATTTCCACCCTCCCATATAAACTTAAAGCTTGGATTTTTTTGAGTTCACCCAAAAGGTTCCACCTTCTATGCTTTCATTTTAAACTTTTGTGTATTTAACCTTACATTTTGTAAATGCTTACCATTGCACTGGATTTTTTTGGTTGATATTTATGGTTGATTTCGGTTTTAATCCTTGTGATGAAAGCTTGGAAAGTTTTTGGATTTATTGATTGTTTGTAGCATTTGGTTTGGTTGTTGAATTGAGTGTTTTGTCCTACATAAGTTGAGAACCTAGGGCTTTGATTAATGTTCCATTAGATACCCTTTGAAATTCGGGTTTTTTTTTTGAAAATGAGAAACTCAAATGATTATTTCGGTTTTGCTTGATTAATTTTAGAACATTGGTGTTTGATTTCGATTTTTATTCGATTTAGTGTTCCTCCTTTAGTGATAATGAGGAAAATGCTTTGTTGTTGATTCCACTTTGTGAAATGTTATTCCTTTAGTAGAAATGAATGAATGAATGTTCTCATTAGTTGTTGGTTGTGAAATGTGAAGTACTTTATCAATGGTACCCTTGAGAAGTCCACTTTTTTTTGGCCCTCATTTGGTTTAATTTGGATAATGGTAATTGTGGATTTTTAGGAGTGAATTTTGCGAATGTACATTGCCTTTTTTCCACATTAGTTGTTGGTTGTGAAATGTGAATTACTTTATCAATGGTACCCTTTATAAACGGACTTTTTTTTGGCCCTCATTTGGTTTAATTTGGATAATGGTAATTGTGTATTTTTAGGAGTGAATTTTGCGAATGTACATTGACTTTTTTTTCAACATTACAAGCATTCTTGTATTTGACATTAAAGCTTTTTTTTGATTGCATATATGTTATATTGAATTCTCTTTCTATGTAAATGAAGTTTAAGGTACTTTCAATGGCCCGAAAAAGAAAAAGCAATACGGAGCATGGAGATGGTTCTTCTACTACATCTAGTAGAGTTAGAGGGCCCACAAATTGCAATGATCTATTGGAAATGCGAAAGGATGGGAAAACTCTTGACATTTCTTTTGATTCCGCCCTCGAGCCTAAAGTGTATCATGTAAAGTGGATTACCTTTGTGGCATTTACGGCCCGGAGCAAAGTGGACATAGTGGAATATGAATCATGGCCGAAAGTTCCCGAGGAGCTCAAGAAGAGAGTTTGGATGGAAATACGGGTATTTTCTTTAATTATAATGCATTGTTTGTTTCTTAATTCTTCCATACAATTTAACTCAAATTCCTCACTAAATTTTTACCCCTAATTTTCACTGTAGGCATTATTTGTTTTTGAGTCAACCGAAGAACTCGAAACAAAGTGGATTAGTTATGCCGGTAAACGGTGGAAAGATTTCAAATCCTATTTAGGGAAATATGTACATGGTCCCATGAAGGGTAGGGACCCATGTTTGGAATATAAATTTCTCCCTAGGGAGACATGGATTAAGTTCAAGGCTAGCCGCGAGACAGAAGAATGGCAGGTATATTTTTTTAAAATTGATTTCCTTCTTCTTTTTGGATATTTGAAATTGCTCAGTTTAGGGATAATAATTTTTCATTATATTTCTCTCTAGGCAATTCGTGGAAAAGCGCAAAAGAATGCCAATTTAAATGCTTTCTACCATAATTTATCTCGCGGTGGCTACCGACTGCTGAAGCAGCAGTTGCATGACGAAGAGGTGAGTGCATCCGGAAAGAAGCCTTCAGAGGAGGGTCAGTCTGAAGAAGAAGGCGAGGATTCTTATTCAAGGCCAGGCCGTCATGACCTTTGGATACATGCCCATACGAACAAAAAAGGGGAATACTTCACGCCAGAGGCTGGGCGTGTAGCGATGGAAATTGTAAGTTTTGCACCATACATTTTCTTATGTTTCAATTATTTTAATATTTAAAGTCTATGTGTATAGAATTTTTATTATAACTGATTATTTATTACTAGATATCTATGATGAAATGCTAATTAATAATTTGGTTGTCATTAAATGTTTATATCGCAATTATTATTATCTAGTTGTCACTGTAAAGTAAATAAATGACTAATTTGTATATATGTGTATTTATTTATATTTTATAATTATGGTTATCAATTTTATATTTAAAATTTATATACATAAATGAATAATCTCTGTATATGTGTATTTATTTATATTTAATTGATCTATTTACATTTACTATATTTGGCAAAATGTGTAGGAAAATCTATGTTCCCGCGAGTCCCAAGGGGAGACCGTTGCAGAGGGTAGGAATGACATTCTTGTCATTGCAACGGGAAAGCACGATCACCCCGGTCGTTATCGCGGCCATTCTACTAGGGCACGTATCACAGAGGTTTTCCCACAGAAACAAAGCCGTCGCTTAAAGAGGAACTTGATTTAACTAAGCGACAGCTTCAGAAAACCACTGCCCAACTAGATGAATGTCAGACACATCTGAAGATGATGATGGGTTTTTTATGTGGTAAGATGGGAACCGATATGATACAGTAAAAGCCACCGTCATCAATAATGCCCCAGATGAGAGCTTGCACCCAAAGACCTCCGGAGCGGTCCCTGTATCCCCTGTAAGCCCTGTTTCTCCTCTGATACCTACAAGGTTGCCCGATTTGGAGATGTTATATGTTGCACCTACGGACCCGATCAAAGCCTCTGACGGCGGTGCTTTAGGCGAATACAAGGTAAATAAAATTAGACGGCTTCTTTTAATACTTCAAAAAAATTTTTTTCTTTATTACAGTGCTTTGTTAAGTTAGACTTAATAGTTGACTAATGTTCATTCGCTTGCCTATTATCTTAGGACGGGTGTGAATGCCATCTGTTCCTTTCTGAGGATTCGCAAACGCGGCGTAAGCTTGTGGCAAAAGGAAATATTTATAAGGAAAGCAAGCACCATGGGCGCGAGGTTAGGAAAGGTTGCGCGAGGGTCACAATTAAAATTTCCTATGATGACTGTGCCCCGCTACCATTTCCTGAGGAAGAGGCTGCAACAGTGGGAATGGCCAAGTCCTTTTTCGTGGAATGGCCTAAAGAGTTGATTGAAATTATTCAGCCGGCTCCGGTAACAAATGTATATTCTTTCATTTATTTGTGTATTACTTAATACCGTTTTGTATATTTAATGTTATTTCAAATGATGTTAGGTGGATAAAAGTGCCCAAAAGAAAAAGGCCGGATGAGTTCTATGGATGACAAGACATCTCCTTCGGCGACGGTTCCGACTGAGGAGTCATCCTCATCGACAGCTGATCCATTGCAAGAGTTACAGCTCCGATGGGATAATGATTCGGGCTTCGATGGCTTCTACTTTCAAATGACAAAAGAAGTCATAGGTTTGGACCAGCCTAATTTCATGGATCGGGGGGATCTCAAAGAGTTATTGACCAGAGAAAGCCAGGTCTCAAACAGTTTGATGCAGTTGTTCACCCAGTGAGTTTCCACTTAATTTTATAACCTATTTCTGATTATTGTTATATATTATGCATTCCATGTGCATAGTGATGAGGATATCCAGAGCTAAAACAGCACGTATTAGGAGTCAGAAAGATGGACGCCAAATGGAAGCCCACGCCTTGGAGCAAAATGGAGGAATGTGCAATTTGCAACTCTTCTAACTATCTTGGAAGGAGAGGCGCAAATCATCCAACATTAATCAAAGAAGGCTGTTTCTTGAAGTCTTGAAGAAGCCGGGAGGTTCTTGGACTTAAAGAAACCAAATAATAAAGTTCCCTACAAATTGGGCCGACCCAAAAACTCATGGACCAGCCCACAAGTTTTCGGCCAGCCCAAGTTGAAGCATGAAGCCGCACGGCCCAATCCAAGGAGCAGCCCACACGGCCAATCAAGGAAAAAGCCCACACGGTTTTTAGGGAATTATTTTTCAGATTTTAATTAAGTCTTTTTAGTCTTTTAGTTAATTTCCAAAAAGGGTTTTCCTTATTCTTTTTGGAAGTAGGATTTTTATTCTTTTCCTACTTGTTTTCTAATTAGCTTTCCTTCTTGATTTAGGAGTTGTAATTTTCGAAAATTACCTTTTCTTTTTCTACCATTCTCCTACTTCTTTCAGGAGTTGGTATTGTAAAGGAAATTAACCTCTTGGTTAATTTCCAATTCTAATTCTTTTCCTTTTTTTTCTACTGATTTTCGTCCATCCTTACTCCTATTTAAAGGGGACGAAATTTCAATAAAATTCAGAGTATTTCAGATCAAAAACTTAGTGTTTGAGATACCTCCTTTTATTGCTTTATGTATTTGCATGTTGTAGTTTACATAATTGCATGAAACTTAGCCTTTTAGGTTCTTGCTCAACCTAATTGTTCGCATGTTTCACACCTCTTTTCTTGCACTTGGTTCGAATTATTAAACAAACTGGTCAGGATAGTTTATCCCTTGTTTTATCAATTTGAACGTGAGTTAAAGGTTTTTAGAGCTTGTCACTTAATCACAAGGTCCTTGGCAACATTATCCGCATGTGTACAACCGTCCACATCAATTGGTATCAGAGCTAAGGAGTGGTTTCGTGACCGGAGGAGATCAACCGATCAAATCCTTTTCCAGGTGTTTTCTTTTCCTTGTTAAATCTTGATTGTTCTTGAAATTCTTGGAATTGAATTCATCTTCTTGGGGGGAAATTTTTTTTTTCTTCCAGCTTAAAATTGCGATTTTGTGTACTGTTTTTCCATCCTTAAAATCGCAAATTTTTTTAAAAATTCGGATACCCTTGCTGCAGTTTTTGAAATTAAAATCGGACCTCAAATTTCAGATTAGGGTTTCGGTTTTTAGTGACACTAGGGTTTCGGGTTTTCCGTCGCTAATTCAGGCGACCTAAGCTTTTGTTTGCTTGGTTTTTGCGACACTTTCTACCCTTCTTTTGGTGCCGATTTTGCTGAAAATTGTGAGTTTTGCGGTTGATGTTAAGCAGCTCACTTGTTTGCGTATTATAAAATTGCATGCTCTTGTTTTGGATACTTTTCTTTGAATTCTTGAAAAGATAGTGAATTCTTGATTTTGTATCCTTGTGTTGCTAAGATTATCCCTGGGAATAGGCTAGTAACGTGAAAAATTGTTTTGCTGGCCCTAGGGTTTTCATAATTAGAAAATCGCATCTTGCTATAATTGGTACTGTTTTCGGCCATTAAAGGGTATTAATTTCGCAAATTAGGTACTGTTTTGCATATTAGAAGAATTGATAATTTGTGGGGATTGGTTTCTTGATTACCTATTGGGTGGGTGATCGCTTCTTTGGGTAGTTTAGGCTTTCCTGAAGTCGTTTCAACTCTGCTAATTTTTCTTTGCTTCTATTCACTTTGAATTGCCCTGCTTTCAAATTGCCTTGTTTATCTTTTCGTGCGACCTATGCATTAGATCTTTAATTATAGTTTGGATTTTGTCATCGTGCACAACTCTTTTCTGAAATTTGAGGGCTTAACCCCGAAATTTCCTGTTGTGTACTTCATATCTGAACTATATTACATAAATATCGTTTTGCGAAAAGATTTTTCTAAACAGAACCAAGTGTGGTTTCTGCGAAAATTTTGCTTCTTTCTTAAGTGTCATTGCTTTTGTGTGAATTGCTGCTTGCCTGATACATTTATCAATACCGGGAGGTTTGAGTGGTAAAAGGCTTGAGTGCCCATCTTATACAGGGTGCCACCCTAGAGCGATACACGGGGTTTGTGTGTAGCTATTAGGTGGGAAACACTTGAGGGAATAAGGGGGTAAGGTTATTTCTCACTTTTCCTTATTCTTAGCAGACAGATTTTCGCTTCTTTTACCAATGTCAGGTGGTAGTGCTCCCAACCCTCTCGGGAACGAGCAAATTCTGGCTGCGATTGCGCAACTCTCCGCGCGATTCGCTACTTTGACGGAGGAAGTTGCCGACCTCAGGACTGAACGGGAACAGAGGCGCACAGACTCAGACGACGATGTTGCCGGTCAAGGCCCCAATGCCGCAGACCAGCCATTCGCAGGCCTCAGCCAGTGCAAAACTACCGTTCCGCCCTTTGCCGGAGGCACCAATCCAGAGGAGTACTTAGACTGGGAGATGAAGATGGAGCGCATCTTTGAGCTTCATGCGATCCCAGAGCACAAGAAGGTCCAGCTCGCAGTTGTACATTTCACGGACTATGCCCTAATCTGGTGGAATCAGCAGCAGGACCAGCGCCGAAATACACGCCCAATGCGTGCCCGCGCACCGCCTCTCTCTTGGTTTGATTTGACTACTTCTATGCGTAGGACTTTTGTACCGGACTACTATTTTAGAGAATTGTATAGGAAATTACATACTCTTGTACAAGGTTCTATGTCCGTAGATGAGTACTATAGAAAGTTAGAGATGGCAAAAATTAGGGCTAATGTACAGGAAGATGAGCCCGCATCTATGGCTCGTTTTCTTAGTGGCTTAAACAGGGGTATTGCTTTAGCTGTTGAATTGCAGAATGCTACAACTCTGACAGACATGCTGCACAAAGCTCGAGTTATGGAGGAGTATCTGAAGTCCGTTCCACCAGTCCGGACCACCTACCAGCGCCCCACCAGCCTGGCGCAAGAATCCGACCTACTCGCCACCAGCAAGGAGGCCAAGCATGTCTGACCGCAAGGCCATTGTCCCTGTTGCCGCCGCCACTTCTTCTTCATCCCAGCAGAAAACGCCATCAACTCCCAGGCAGTCGATCAGCAACGTTACTTGCCACAAGTGCTCAGGCCGTGGCCACTACATGCGTGACTGTCCCAACATCCGGAAGGTATTATTGGGCCAAGATGGTGAGTACATATCAGAATCCGATGAAGAGGAGCCAACCGTTGACCCTATAAAGGAGTTGACTGACAGCACTCCGTCAGAACCTGTGGAGCAGTTCGAATTTCTTGAAGAAGATCCTTCTCAGAACTTGGTTACTCGCACACTGACTACAGCTGCTGTCCCGGACACGTCCCAAAGGACAAACATCTTCCATGCCCGCACAAGGTAAATGGAAAGTTATGTGTTCTGATTATTGATGGAGGGAGTTGTACTAATGTTGCTAGTGAGTACATGGTGGAGAAACTGCGCCTCCCTGTCATCAATCATCCACGTCCTTATCGGCTTCAATGGCTCGACAGCTCAGACGGCTACAGAGTCACAAAGCAGGTAAGCGTACCATACGCTATCGGTAAGTTCGAATCCACGGTTTTATGTGATGTTCTGCCAATGGAGGCTTGTCACATTCTACTCGGACGACCATGGCTCTTTGACCTGAAGGCAACACATGATGGGGTCGCCAACACTTACTCGGTCTGCCAGGAGGGCAAGATCCACACATTCCTACCCATGCCACCGGCTGAAGTGCGATCAAAAGCTGTTCGTATGAAGGAGTCACTCGCTAAATGGGAAGCTGAAAGGCGCCAAGCGAAGGGTAAGGGGAAAGAACTTGTTGTAAAGGGTAGTAAGGCGAACTCTGATAAGCCTGATCAGGACAAAGTTAAATATAGTTGTTTCGCTACACAGGGAGATATAGGACAAGTGATAGATAGCAAAGATGATGTACTAGTTTTAGTATGTAAAGATACTTGTGCTAACCCTGCAGATGTCCCTCGGGATATCCCTCTGCAAGTCGTTCTCTGTTGTTGCAGGAAGAAGACAAACCGAAGGAGACAAAGAAGTTGCAAAGACAGTTCTACGAGCTTTTGGCGCACGATCAGAACTACTGCAAAGCACTGTTACCTGTTGTCTACGCTGCCAAAGAGATGTCAAAGGAGCTTAACGCCCGTGATGGCGATATCCCTTTTCAAATCGTGTCAACAATGGGCATCATGCTTACACGCTTACAGGTAAGTATGATCTATGTTTTGTGTTAATCTTCCTGACTTGTTTCTGTTTGTTTTCAGCGCCTTGGATTCGAGGACGAATCCTTTCCAACCAGGAGGGGATGATGAGGATATCCAGAGCTAAAACAGCACGTATTAGGAGTCAGAAAGATGGACGCCAAATGGAAGCCCACGCCTTGGAGCAAAATGGAGGAAATGTGCAATTTGCAACTCTTCTAACTATCTTGGAAGGAGAGGCGCAAATCATCCAACATTAATCAAAAGAAGGCTGTTTCTTGAAGTCTTGAAGAAGCCGAGAGGTTCTTGGACTTAAAGAAACCAAATAATAAAGTTCCCTACAAATTGGGCCGACCAAAAACTCATGGACCAGCCCACAAGTTTTCGGCCAGCCCAAGTTGAAGCATGAAGCCGCACGGCCCAATCCAAGGAGAAGCCCACACGGCCAATCAAGGAAAAAGCCCACACGTTTTTAGGGAATTATTTTTCAGATTTTAATTAAGTCTTTTTAGTCTTTTAGTTAATTTCCAAAAAGGGTTTTCCTTATTCTTTTTGGAAGTAGGATTTTTATTCTTTTCCTACTTGTTTTCTAATTAGCTTTCCTTCTTGATTTAGGAGTTGTAATTTTCGAAAATTACCTTTTCTTTTCTTACCATTCTCCTACTTCTTTCAGGAGTTGGTATTGTAAAGGAAATTAACCTCTTGGTTAATTTCCAATTCTAATTCTTTTCCTTTTCTTTTTCTACTGATTTTCGTCCATCCTTACTCCTATTTAAAGGGGACGAAATTTCAATAAAATTAGAGTATTTCAGATCAAAAACTTAGTGTTTGAGATACCTCCTTTTATTGCTTTATGTATTTGCATGTTGTAGTTTACATAATTGCATGAAACTTAGCCTTTTAGGTTCTTGCTCAACCTAATTGTTCGCATGTTTCACACCTCTTTTCTTGCACTTGGTTCGAATTATTAAACAAACTGGTCAGGATAGTTTATCCCTTGTTTTATCAATTTGAACGTGAGTTAAAGGTTTTTAGAGCTTGTCACTTAATCACAAGGTCCTTGGCAACATTATCCGCATGTGTACAACCGTCCACATCAATTGGTATCAGAGCTAAGGAGTGGTTTCGTGACCGGAGGAGATCAGATCAAATCCTTTTCCAGGTGTTTTCTTTTCCTTGTTAAATCTTGATTGTTCTTGAAATTCTTGGAATTGAATTCATCTTCTTGGGGGGAAATTTTTTTTCTTCCAGCTTAAAATTGCGATTTTGTGTACTGTTTTTCCATCCTAAAATCGCAAATTTTTCTTAAAAATTCGGATACCCTTGCTGCAGTTTTTGAATTAAAATCGGACCTCAAATTTCAGATTAGGGTTTCGGTTTTAGTGACACTAGGGTTTCGGGTTTTCCGTCGCTAATTCAGGCGACCTAAGCTTTTGTTTGCTTGGTTTTTGCGACACTTTCTACCCTTCTTTTGGTGCTGATTTTGCTGAAAATTGTGAGTTTTGCGGTTGATGTTAAGCAGCTCACTTGTTTGCGTATTATAAAATTGCATGCTCTTGTTTTGGATACTTTCTTTTGAATTCTTGAAAAGATAGTGAATTCTTGATTTTGTATCCTTGTGTTGCTAAGATTATCCCTGGGAATAGGCTAGTAACGTGAAAAATTGTTTTGCTGGCCCTAGGGTTTTCATAATTAGAAAATCGCATCTTGCTATAATTGGTACTGTTTTCGGCCATTAAAGGGTATTAATTTCGCAAATTAGGTACTGTTTTGCATATTAGAAGAATTGATAATTTGTGGGGATTGGTTTCTTGATTACCTATTGGGTGGGTGATCGCTTCTTTGGGTAGTTTAGGCTTTCCTGAAGTCGTTTCAACTCTGCTATTTTTCTTTGCTTCTATTCACTTTGAATTGCCCTGCTTTCAAATTGCCTTGTTTATCTTTTCGTGCGACCTATGCATTAGATCTTTAATTATAGTTTGGATTTTGTCATCGTGCACACTCATCTTTTCTGAAATTTGAGGGCTTAACCCCGAAATTTCCTGTTGTGTACTTCATATCTGAACTATATTACATAAATATCGTTTTGCGAAAAGATTTTTCTAAACAGAACCAAGTGTGGTTTCTGCGAAAATTTTGCTTCTTTCTTAAGTGTCATTGCTTTTGTGTGAATTGCTGCTTGCCTGATACATTTATCAATACCGGGAGGTTTGAGTGGTAAAAGGCTTGAGTGCCATCTTATACAGGGTGCCACCCTAGAGCGATACACGGGGTTTGTGTGTAGCTATTAGGTGGGAAACACTTGAGGGAATAAGGGGGTAAGGTTATTTCTCACTTTTCCTTATTCTTAGCAGACAGATTTTCGCTTTTCTTTACCAATGTCAGGTGGTAGTGCTCCCAACCCTCTCGGGAACGAGCAAATTCTGGCTGCGATTGCGCAACTCTCCGCGCGATTCGCTACTTTGACGGAGGAAGTTGCCGACCTCAGGACTGAACGGGAACAGAGGCGCACAGACTCAGACGACGATGTTGCCGGTCAAGGCCCCAATGCCGCAGACCAGCCATTCGCAGGCCTCAGCCAGTGCAAAACTACCGTTCCGCCCTTTGCCGGAGGCACCAATCCAGAGGAGTACTTAGACTGGGAGATGAAGATGGAGCGCATCTTTGAGCTTCATGCGATCCCAGAGCACAAGAAGGTCCAGCTCGCAGTTGTACATTTCACGGACTATGCCCTAATCTGGTGGAATCAGCAGCAGGACCAGCGCCGAAATACACGCCCAATGCGTGCCCGCGCACCGCCTCTCTCTTGGTTTGATTTGACTACTTCTATGCGTAGGACTTTTGTACCGGACTACTATTTTAGAGAATTGTATAGGAAATTACATACTCTTGTACAAGGTTCTATGTCCGTAGATGAGTACTATAGAAAGTTAGAGATGGCAAAAATTAGGGCTAATGTACAGGAAGATGAGCCCGCATCTATGGCTCGTTTTCTTAGTGGCTTAAACAGGGTATTGCTTTAGCTGTTGAATTGCAGAATGCTACAACTCTGACAGACATGCTGCACAAAGCTCGAGTTATGGAGGAGTATCTGAAGTCCGTTCCACCAGTCCGGACACCTACCAGCGCCCCACCAGCCTGGCGCAAGAATCCGACCTACTCGCCACCAGCAAGGAGGCCAAGCATGTCTGACCGCAAGGCCATTGTCCCTGT
Source organism: Leptodermis oblonga (assembly GCA_016801395.1). NCBI lineage: Eukaryota > Viridiplantae > Streptophyta > Magnoliopsida > Gentianales > Rubiaceae > Leptodermis > Leptodermis oblonga. The sequence goes on from VMRK01000441.1 coordinate 40,060, forward strand.
TGCCGCCGCCACTCTTCTTCATCCCAGTAGAAAACGCCATCAACTCCCAGGCAGTCGATCAGCAACGTTACTTGCCACAAGTGCTCAGGCCGTGGCCACTACATGCGTGACTGTCCCAACATCCGGAAGGTATTATTGGGCCAAGATGGTGAGTACATATCAGAATCCGATGAAGAGGAGCCAACCGTTGACCCTATAAAGGAGTTGACTGACAGCACTCCGTCAGAACCTGTGGAGCAGTTCGAATTTCTTGAAGAAGATCCTTCTCAGAACTTGGTTACTCGCACACTGACTACAGCTGCTGTCCCGGACACGTCCCAAAGGACAAACATCTTCCATGCCCGCACCAAGGTAAATGGAAAGTTATGTGTTCTGATTATTGATGGAGGGAGTTGTACTAATGTTGCTAGTGAGTACATGGTGGAGAAACTGCGCCTCCCTGTCATCAATCATCCACGTCCTTATCGGCTTCAATGGCTCGACAGCTCAGACGGCTACAGAGTCACAAAGCAGGTAAGCGTACCATACGCTATCGGTAAGTTCGAATCCACGGTTTTATGTGATGTTCTGCCAATGGAGGCTTGTCACATTCTACTCGGACGACCATGGCTCTTTGACCTGAAGGCAACACATGATGGGGTCGCCAACACTTACTCGGTCTACCAGGAGGGCAAGATCCACACATTCCTACCCATGCCACCGGCTGAAGTGCGATCAAAAGCTGTTCGTATGAAGGAGTCACTCGCTAAATGGGAAGCTGAAAGGCGCCAAGCGAAGGGTAAGGGGAAAGAACTTGTTGTAAAGGGTAGTAAGGCGAACTCTGATAAGCCTGATCAGGACAAAGTTAAATATAGTTGTTTCGCTACACAGGGAGATATAGGACAAGTGATAGATAGCAAAGATGATGTACTAGTTTTAGTATGTAAAGATACTTGTGCTAACCCTGCAGATGTCCCTCGGGATATCCCTCTGCAAGTCGTTTCTTTGTTGCAGGAAGAAGACAAACCGAAGGAGACAAAGAAGTTGCAAAGACAGTTCTACGAGCTTTTGGCGCACGATCAGAACTACTGCAAAGCACTGTTACCTGTTGTCTACGCTGCCAAAGAGATGTCAAAGGAGCTTAACGCCCGTGATGGCGATATCCCTTTTCAAATCGTGTCACAATTGGGCATCATGCTTACACGCTTACAGGTAAGTATGATCTATGTTTTGTGTTAATCTTCCTGACTTGTTTCTGTTTGTTTTCAGCGCCTTGGATTCGAGGACGAATCCTTTCCAACCAGGAGGGGATGATGAGGATATCCAGAGCTAAAACAGCACGTATTAGGAGTCAGAAAGATGGACGCCAAATGGAAGCCCACGCCTTGGAGCAAAATGGAGGAAATGTGCAATTTGCAACTCTTCTAACTATCTTGGAAGGAGAGGCGCAAATCATCCAACATTAATCAAAAGAAGGCTGTTTCTTGAAGTCTTGAAGAAGCCGGGAGGTTCTTGGACTTAAAGAAACCAAATAATAAAGTTCCCTACAAATTGGGCCGACCCAAAAACTCATGGACCAGCCCACAAGTTTTCGGCCAGCCCAAGTTGAAGCATGAAGCCGCACGGCCCAATCCAAGGAGCAGCCCACACGGCCAATCAAGGAAAAAGCCCACACGGTTTTTAGGGAATTATTTTTCAGATTTTAATTAAGTCTTTTTAGTCTTTTAGTTAATTTCCAAAAAGGGTTTTCCTTATTCTTTTTGGAAGTAGGATTTTTATTCTTTTCCTACTTGTTTTCTAATTAGCTTTCCTTCTTGATTTAGGAGTTGTAATTTTCGAAAATTACCTTTTCTTTTTCTTACCATTCTCCTACTTCTTTCAGGAGTTGGTATTGTAAAGGAAATTAACCTCTTGGTTAATTTCCAATTCTAATTCTTTTCCTTTTCTTTTTCTACCGAAATTTCAATAAAATTCAGAGTATTTCAGATCAAAAACTTAGTGTTTGAGATACCTCCTTTTATTGCTTTATGTATTTGCATGTTGTAGTTTACATAATTGCATGAAACTTAGCCTTTTAGGTTCTTGCTCAACCTAATTGTTCGCATGTTTCACACCTCTTTTCTTGCACTTGGTTCGAATTATTAAACAAACTGGTCAGGATAGTTTATCCCTTGTTTTATCAATTTGAACGTGAGTTAAAGGTTTTTAGAGCTTGTCACTTAATCACAAGGTCCTTGGCAACATTATCCGCATGTGTACAACCGTCCACATCACATAGGCTAACCAATGAAGCCCTTTTTGTAAATTCTTTAGAGCTTTACATGAGTTAGCTGAAAGGAATGGGAGAAAGGGGATAGGTTTCCTTTCGGCTGATCATGTCACACCCACACTCTCTACGCTTGAAGCTAGGGTGAACTACATTGCGCGAATCTTGAAGGATAGGAATAAAGAAATGTATCTGGTGCCTTATCTTCAGAGGTAAGTGACACTGTAAGCGATTCTCTAATATTTAAGAAACACTGATATAAAGATCTGACGTACATCATTAAATTTTTTGTTGGCAGTGAACATTGGATGCTAATGGCCATTAGACCAGTAGATAAGGTTGTATACTGGTTTGATTCTTTACAAAATCCACAGAAGGAGGAGGCGGTGGTGCTTATGGACGAGTGAGTTATATATATTAACAACTGTTAGAATGCCTATATATCCATATATTGCTAATTATTTTCGTGCCGCTTTTATTTTTATAGGGTGATGTTTAACTATCAAGCTTCTTGGGATTGCCCAGAAATGTGCATATGCCACCTTCGTGGATAGTAGTTAAGGTAAATTAAATTGGTTCTTATTAAAATTTTAATTACATCTGTGGGTCTAGTAGCCTAAGCAATTAGTAGTGTTAGTTGTTTTAATTAAATCCGTGAGTCTAGTAGCCTATGTTAGTATAGTGTTAGTCAATTAATTTATTAGTTAGTCAAGTTATTTATTGAGGTATTTGATTATGCATGCAATCCATGGGTCCAGTGCTCCTAGAAGTTAATATATGCATGTTTCTGTGAACATAGTATGAAGATGAGTGCTTCTGTGATTATATTCGATCAGTAGAAATTAGTGATGAATATTCGTAGAAATTTTTTACTCACCGTTGTGTTGTATACAATTAATTGTATGATCTTCTAACTCGTATATATTAATTCATTAGCATAAAAGGCAAACGAGCAATTGGGAGTGTGGGTACTATGTAATGCACTACATGTACCAAATAGCAATGAAATCATCCACATTTGCACTTGAAAAGGTAAATATATATTTCTCATTACTTATTTAAAAATGACTGTATTTCATTTTGCTTACTCGGGTACTTTTTAATTTCAAAAAACTGTTGCAGCACTTCAAGATCAACCGCACTCCATTAAGCAATGTGGAGATAGATGCAGTGCGAAAAATATGCGCTCGTTATATTTTGGAGCATCCTCCGTAGTTGTAGGATACTAATTAGCTTGTTCATATTAGAGTTGTACAAATATTTTTTGGATACGCTGTATTATAAAAGCGATTTCAATTTGTATATTGGTGATATTTGTATAAATTTCAAGTTTTAGCAGCAGGTTTTGCTTTAAACCAGGTTTTAGCAGCAGGTTTTTAATGCTTTTAATGCGGTTCGGGTGTAAAAAGAGTACCCTTTCTACGGCGGTTCAAGGTTGAACCGCCGTAGAAAGGGTACACTTTCTACGGCGGTTCAAGGTCGAACCGCCGTAGAAAGGGTACACTTTCTACGGCGGTTCAAGGGTACACTTTCTACGGCGGTTTAACCTTGAACCGCCGTCGAAAGGGTAACCGCCGTAGAAAGAGTACTCTTTCTACGGCGGTTCAACCTTGAACCGCCGTAGAAAGGGTACACTTTCTACGGCGGTTCGACCCGCCGTAGAAAGTCCGCTAACTTACAACGGCTGCCAGATAGATGGCGGTTCAAAAATGCTAAACCCCGCCGTTAAAAGCCCTTTATAACCGCCATTAAAACTCCGTTTTGTAGTAGTGTCAACTGGTGGGTTATTTCCCTCCACCATGCCTTGAGAGACTTGGGGAGGAAACATGGACTCATTATGCATCTTCATATGGGTGAAATTTCCACCGTCGTTTTCTCCTCTCTGAAAACCGCAAAAGAATTAATGCCGTTAAACCTGGTCTGAGCGTCAACTTAGCGAGACCCTCGGGTTCGCTTGATCCGAGATCAACTTGGACGACCTCATAAATATGTTTAATATGATGAATATAATGATAAGTTATACTCCCTCCATTCTATTAGAAGAGTCTATTTTCAGAAATATTTTTTTATTTTATTAGAAGAGTCAACTTTTAATTTTTTGTACCTTTCATACCCTTAATTAGTCCATACATAAAAAATAAAGATATATATGGAACGAATCGTGTCAAATTAGATATTTTAAGTGTTGTACATTGACATTCATGATAAATTGTACTTTTGTCAAAATATAATCTTTTGATGGAACTGAGGGAGTATATACTTTAACGATGATTCAATCGAGGAAATCAATGATATGCATATTTTGTTGTTCGTCATGGGTATTTTCTATTCATTCGGAGAAATTATTCCACGCAACAAATGTAACACGTCACTTGTGTAATTGTGGTACATCTATCCAATTAAATTTTGACACATCAATCCAATTTTCACATATGCAAGTTAATAAATGAAAATACTAATTTAGATCCTAAAAATTAGGATATGATAACCATCATCTAACTCATCAAGTGAATATTGTTTGAACATACCAAGATTCAATTTTATAACCATATTTCAAAATTAGATATATCAAAATTTAATTGAATGGATGTACCACATCATTCAAATGACGTGTATACATCCGAAATAATTTCTCACTGATTCGACAGTTAAATTTGCATTAATTAAGGTATTCACGGCGGAAGTTGATGAAATAGAAATGCAATGATGGACGTGTGTAATAATTCACATGTAAAGCAAAAATTTCTTATTACTTGCTGGAATTTTTCTTAATTAAGTTGAGCTAAAGGATGTGGGCTGAATCATTATTTGTTATGAACTTAGGGGTTAACATGTAATATTCAGAAATATTAGGGATATTTGTAATGTGAAACTGTTTGTTAGTTTCTTCTATTAATAGTGCTGTACCGGAAGCTTTGTTTTAATAGAAATTTGATATTTTTCTCTCTAATTTTCTTTGTGTTTCCTCCTCAATATTCTTTTTTTAACTTCTCCCCCAGTTTGATTCTTCAGCCCTAGTATCGTTACATTATTCTGGGCTGCTGAACTTGCTAACTAATTGTTGTGTTGGGTTAAAAGATTGATCCAAATACCCCAATTAAAGAAAATATGGCCCAGCCAAAAGCTAACTCTAATGACTCATTTGTGTTTGATTTGAATTCTTCACAACTTGTACTTGATTGCTAACTACGTGGTAGATTTGTGTTGTATTTTTATGTCATGTCAAAAATTATTATTCTAACTGCACAAGTGATGTACTAAATAACAAAGGAAAAAAGAACAAGATGACACGTTTGTCAAACCAATGTAGGAAAGTTGTGGTGCGTGATTGTTATCTTTCGATAACTCAAATTATTCTACAAAGTATCATCTTTGGTGCAATTGACAATTATCGTAGCTTGTCTCCCAGCTTCGAGATACAATAACCTAGCTCACTAGCTATGTTTTTCCATTAATTTGCACAATTATTTAGAAATAGAACTAACTCATTTAGCACCTATTTTCTCTCTTGTCAAAGTGATAGTTTTGAGGGAATTTGATAAAGTATAAAAGATTAAAATAAAAAATAAAAAAATTCCATATTCACATACTTATAACAAAGATTGAAACGGATAAATCTTGAATCTGTTTCTTTTTCCTTTCAAATTGTGCAATCAATTAAAATAATAGCCATATAGAATCACAAATTCTTGTTTCGTAACCTACCCAAAACAATAGCAAATTTCTAACAAATCATTTTATGACTAAAATTTATTTCGATATTCTAAGAAATATATATTCTCACAATTTTTATTAGGAGAATCAATTTTATAATACTGTTTTAGCTAGTGTTATTGCCAGAGTTTTTTTTAACATCCAAAGCGAAATATTTGTTTTGTTACTTAATTGCCGTTATTTACTGTTGAGTCATTTCCTTAAGATTTTCTTTTTTCCGTCCGTTTCGTCTCCCTTTTTCTCTCCCACTCCCCAGTGTCTCCATTTGATCTCTCCACCATCAAATAATAACTATGAAATTACACAATCTCATGATGCACTGCTTCCCCCCCCCCCCCCTTTATTTTCTTTTGACTCTCAATTTTAGTACAAGAGGAAGAAGATGAATTGTCCGGTAGACAAAATGAATCTTTTTGATGTTTTCCTTCAACGGCATCCTCCGATATAGGAAGATAAATCATGGTCGAGGAAGAAGAAGAAGAAAATTCCGATCTGTTGTTGAATAGATCAATCAAAGAAAAGCCGACCAACTCCAAAATTATGCAACTAAAAATGATGAAAGATCGGAATCATAAGATGGAAGGACCAATTTGTTGTTTTTTGCACTAGATTTTACAATTAAGGTTATTAGTCCAACAGGACGCATCAAAAAACTTTAAGCCTACCTTAAGTCTTGAGAGTGATGAGAATAATTTTAGATTTATGAAAAGGACTAAGGCTGCTGAGGAAGATAAGAAAAATGGTAATCTGTGGGGCTTATGAACCTCATGTTCTCAGTGGCATAGATATTTCCATAAATTTTTTTTAGGCATGACAAATTGACCCATGACCTGTCAATCCGATCCAAATCCATCCGTCTTTCAAATTGTTGAGTTGGGTCGAACGAGTCACGGTTCAAAATTTGACCCGTATTCAACGAGTTAGGTTGGGTCGGGTTGAGGTCAACTCGAGAGTTAATTTTTTTTTTAAACCCGCCCAACCCGTTTATTTTTTCTTAACAGCTGACCCGCACAGGTCAAATTGCATCTAAAGCAAAACTGACCTGGCGGGTCACACATATAGTTTGCATGTGATTTGCGTTCGCTGCGTGTGTGTGCTGTCTGTGTGTGTGTGTGTGTGTGAGGTGTGTGTCAGTGAGGTGTGTGTCTGTGTATGTGTGTGTGTGTGAGAGAGAGTGAAGTGGGTGTGTACCAGTGTGTGTCTATATATAAATTTTATTTTTATTTTTAGATAAATATATATTAGGATATATTTATAATAAGAATAATGACACATTACTTAATTAATTTCTTCAACTTTCTCATAATAAGTGATGTGTCATGTATTCATTGGTTTATAATGTAGTAATAATAATTATTTTATGAAAGTGCAACCAATGAATGCATGACACCTCACTTGCTATGAAAAAATTGATGAGATTATTTGAGTTGTTTATTATTACTCTTATAATAAATGTGATCATACATTTTACGTTTTATATTGTTTAATTTATTAATTTATTTACCTACTTATCACATGTTGTAGTAAAAATTTTTTTTGGTATAAAATTAATTTAAAATATATCTAAAATAAAAGGACAGTAGTTGCAAGTAATAATTTTAAATATTATTGTTAAAAACTACGTAAATTTACGAATAAAATGAATCAATAAGTCAGGTCAAATAGGTCATGATCTAATGACCCACAAAATTATCCAAATCGCTTATATAAAATTAATTTTGAATATATTTAAAAATAAAAATTATATTAGTTTTAAATAATATTTTAAACAAGAAATAAGAACAACAATTATATGTATAATTAATAGTCATGACTCAGAAATAAAAAAAGTAAGGCACAACTCATTTATAATAATGTTATTTTAAAATATGTTTGACAATAATTTCATTAAATAATATATATAAATCTACATGTAATAGATGTAATATATATATGTGTGTATTATATATAGATTAATTTAGGAGATCAATTAAAAATAAAAATTATGTGAATCTTAAGGGTAAAAAAAAAGGTTATTGACATTTAATGTATATTGATACTTTTGTAAGAAAAGAAACTAAACAAAGTACTTTAACAATGTTTGAAAAAGCTTTAAAAAAAAAAGAAAAAAGTACTTTAACACAAAAAAGGAAAATAATTTGCGGGGCTGCAATGCGTGTCAGGGGTGGGGGGGTTAGCAGTACTGGGGAAATTTTTCGGGAGGGATGGAGAAGGGGAGGGGGGGGGGGGGGGGGGGGGGGGGGGGGGGGGGGTGTGTGATTGTGTTGGTGGAAGGAAATTGATGACTGGAGAGAGGGAGGAGGGAGGAGGGAGGAGGGAGGAGGGCGAGGGGAGATGGGTGTGGGTGGGTGGGAGAGAGAAAGGGGGAAGGAGGGAAGTAGTTTTAAAATATTAAAAAGAAAGGTTTGTTAACAAAAATTATTTGCAGGTCAAACTACGGGTTATAACTTGTCGGGTCAAGCAAACTCAACTCATTGGGTCAACCAATTCAACCCATGGGTTGAGCGGGTTAACCCAACGCAGTCATGATCCCCGTACTTGACCCATAAGTCAATGGATCGGGTTGGGTCATGACCCGTTAGGTACGGGTCAATCTTGACCCAATCCATAACCCGCCCAATTGCCACTCCTAAGTTTTTTTAATGGAATTACAAAACAAGCATGAAGAAACTCAAAACCTTCACTCTTCAAAAAAAAAAAAAAAACACAAAGTAAAAAAAGGGCAATCTAGTAATAAAATAGATATTTTGCTCCGGATGATAAAAAAAAAAGCTCTGGCAATAACATTAACTTACTGTTTTCGGTATTATAAAGTGAACTCTTATATGAGGAAATATTATTCTATTAAAATGCTCTAACGCAAATTGTCACCCCTTATTCATTGAATGTAACCGTTTAAATTATGGTTCTTCAGTTTGAGACACAATTCCACAAAGGTCTGTGGAGGCTTTCCAGCGTTATCTTTCAATTAAAGAAATATTAATGAAGATTTCCTTTTAATTATTGACAAAATAAAGAGAGATAGTGTGCTAGGCAAATGTTGACCGCGAGAATTAATTTATAACCACAGTTTTTCTTAGCAACTCATGTAGTATGTATTGGTTGATAATCTGATATTAATAAATATTTTATAAAAATCTAATCAATGAGTACATGCCTCGTGATTTACTATAAAAAAATTGTGATGAATTAATTGAAATGTTTATCATTACTTATGCAAGAATAGGCTCATTCCATTAGCATTATTATCCATCACATATAGGCTAATCAACTAGTATCTAATGAATACAATTATAATATATGTTATTATCAAAAATAGCAATCGATGAATGAGTACATGTGTTAGAAAGAGAAGAAGGAACACATAATTGTTGAAGAATGCTTCTTCTTGTTTTACTTTTGTGCATGTACGTACTTTAAATACAAGGGAAGGAAATGAAAATAAGGAAATCCTATAATTTGTCCTAATCTACTTCTATAATAAGGCATGTAATTAATTTCTATAATCAAGCTATACAAAGGGAAAGTTACCAGTACAATATATATATGGAAAGTAGATAATCAAGCTATATAAAAGGGAAAGTTACCACTACAATTTATACATGGAAAGCATATACTCCCCCTCAAGTTGGAGCATGGAGGTCTATAATGCCCAACTTGTGAATAAATTGGTGAAAGGTGTCACGACCAAAAGCTTTTTAGTGAAGATGTCAGCTAATTGGTCGTCGACGGGACATGTTTGAGTGAGATGAGCCCTCCACGAAATTTATCAAGGATGAGGTGACAATCTATCTCAATGTGTTTGGTGCGTTCATGGAAAACTAGATTGCGGCTGATGTGCAGAGCAGCTAGATTGTCGCAATGAAGCGCCATGGGCCGGAGCTGAGGGACGGCAACATCAGAAAGTAAGAGTTTCAGCCAAACAAGTTCGCATGTAGTATCTACCATAGCACGATATTCAGCTTCAGAAGAGGAGCGAGAGACAACTGCTTGTTTCATTGTACGCCATGACATAGGATTGTTACCAAGTGTTATTAAAAAACCAGTAGTTGAACAAGGAGTGATGGAACAACTCGCCCAATCAGAATCAGAGTAGGCTGATATTTGAAAAGTACAGCTAGAGGAAAAAAATAATCCATGGCTAGGAGATGTCTTGAGATAGTAAAAGATGCGCAAAACAGCTTGGTAATGAGAATGTCGAGGTTGTTGCATGAACTGACTTAAAATATTAACAGAAAAACAATGTCGGGGCGAGTGATGGTCAAGTAGATGAGACAACCAATAAGTCTTCGATATATGCTGGGATTGGAGAGCAGTTCACCTTCATCATAGGTTAGTTTCAAATTTTGCTCCATGGGAAAATGTGCTGGTTGAGGACCTAAGTGGCCGGAGTCAGAAAAAATATCCAATGTGTACTTGCATTAGGTGATGAAAATTTCGGTAGGGGATCGAGAAATTTCCAGCCCCAAAAAATACTCGAGGGTACCAAGGTCTTTGATTTTGAATTTTGTAGCCAGAAAATGTTTAATGGAAGTAAGAGCAGAATGATCATTTCCCGTCAATAAGATGACATCCACATACACAAGAATGGCAACAAAGGAAGTGCTTTGAGTACGAGAGAAGAGGGAATGGTCAGCTTGAGATTGGTGGAAGCCAGCGGATAAAAAAGCAAAAGAAAGTTTAGAATACCAATTCCTAGATGCTTGTTTGAGGCCATAAATGGATTTGTGGATCCGACAGAATAAGTTCTCTCCCTGACGAGAATATCTTGGTGGAGGAACTATATAGACTTCTTCCTCAAGATCTCCATGAAGGAAGATATTCTGAACATCTAATTGATGGAGATGCCAATGACGAGCTACATTAATGGCAAGAACACAACGAACCATGACAAGTTTGGCAACAGGAGTAAAGGTGTCATAATAGTCAAGGCCTTTAACTTGAGAGTAACCCTTGGCCACTAAACGAGCTTTATGACGTTCGATGGAGCCATCTGCATGAAATTTGGTTCTGAAAACCCATTTGTAACCAATTGGTTTCTTACCCGGAGGAAGAGGTTGGAGACTCTATGATTGGCATATAAAGCAGTACGTTCAGAATGCATTGCCTCACACCAATAAGGGTAGCGAGTAGCATCAAAATAACTAGACGGGTCAGGATGGTTATGCAAAACAGATAAAAAAAGCAAAATATAGGATAGAAGCGATGATAAGAAATAAAATTTGCAAAAAAATGTACTGTACAATTGGCTTGAGGCTAAGTGGAGAGGGGCACACTGGACTCGGGGGGAAGTGTAGGGCAGAAGATGTAGTCTCAGAGATGAGATGGTCGGATGGTAGTCCGACAAGGCCTGAGGGCTGGTTGAGGGTCATTTGATAAAGGATAATTTAGGCTAGGAATTTGTGCTGGTGGGTTTGGACTAGGAGAAGGCATGGGGGTGTCTATGAAGGTTTAGGAATATTTAAGAATAACAGTTTCATTATTTAATGGGGGTGTAGGAAGTTGGAAGGGAAAAAGTGCTCAACAAATGTGACATCACGAGAGATACGTAATTTCTTTGTTTCTAAATTATAAACACAATCAGTTTTATGACCAAATGGGTAACCAACAAACATGCAAGGTGAAGCATGTGGCCGAAATTTATCATTATGAGAAGAACGCAACGTTTGGGCATAGCATAAGCAACCAAAAATTTTCAAATGATCATATGAGGGTGATTTGTGAAATAAACGCTGATAAGGGGTTATATTACCAAGGCTAGGAGATGGTGTTCGGTTAATCAAGTAAGTAGCAGTGAGAATGCATTCACCCCAAAAAGAGAGTGAGAGATTGGCTTGTAAGCGCAAACATCGTGCAACATTGAGGAGATGGCATTGTTTGCGTTCCGCAACTCCATTTTGTTGAGGGGTTTCCAAACACGTTTTTTCATGCAAAATGCCATGTTCATTAAAGATATCTTGAGTTGAATTAGACAAAAACTCTTGGCCATTATCTGTTCTAACATGACGAATTTTACATTTAAATTGTATGTGAACCATAGCAAAAAAATGTTTGAGGTGTTGAAAAGATTCATATTTAAAATGCATCAAATACACCCAAGTAACACGAGAATAATCATCAACAATATTTAAAAATTAATGTGCTATCGTGAGGGATGGTGTGGGGTATCCACCCCAAATATCACAAAAAATACGATCAAAAGCAAATATGCTTTTATTTGAAATTAAGGGAAAAGGGAGTCAAGTATGTTTTCCTTTAGCACAAATATCACAATGGGTGGAAGAATAAGAGCTAGATAAAAAAAAAACTCTACATACACGAAGGAGAGGGGTGTCCAAGCCGTTGATGCCAAATGTCGGAATGTAAAGGCAGGGTCACAGTGCAGGTAGTGGAGGGAATTGGCTTAAAGTAATAGAGTCCAGCGCGCTCCTTACCCATTCCAATCAGCCTCTTCGTGACTAGGTCCTGAAAAATGCAGAAAGTAGGAAAAAATATAACAGCACAATTGAGTGCTTTGGTAATTTTGCTTATAGACAGTAGATTAAATTGAATATTTGGTAAAAATAAAACATTTTGTAAAGTAATATTGGGGCATAATGTGACAGATCTCATATGAGAGACATGAACAATATCACCTGTAGGTAGACGAACATGGCTAAATTGATAAGAAATATTACTTTTCATGGAAGTATTACTCATATGATCAGAAGCACCACTATCTATAACCCACTCTGCATTAGAAGGAAAAACAGACATACAAGAGGGTAAGAAATTGTTACCAGCAAAATTTGCAGAAGGTGGTGAAAGAAGTCACATTAATTATTGATATTGTTCACTAGAGAGGCCAGGGATAGCACTGGTGGGTTCAACAATAATTGGAGTGCTGGAAGCCTGGTGTGCAATCGATTGGTTCTGTAAATCAGAACGGCGTGAAGAAGGACGGTTTGAAGTCCAGTGTTCAGTAAAACCAATCAGCTTGTAACATGAAGTGCTTGCCCAGACTTATTGCAGTGTTCGCAACTTATGCGGCTGCGACCCTTAATTATTTCGGGAATCAGTGCGATTAACGGACATAGCAACAACATCTGGGGTTGCGGTGAAGCCATCTTTGGTTCTCTTCTTGGTGAATTATGGAATAAACACGATTAACAGAAAGTAGAGGATCCATTGCTAGGATTTTACTTCTGATTTGGGCATAGGAATCATGAAATCCATAAGGAATTGAAAAATTCGCTCCACTGTTTGAATATTGACTAGTTCATGTAGACCACCATAAGTGCAAGTGGGTGTTGATTGAAGTGCAGCCAATTCCTCCCAATATTGGTTGATGGTGTTATAGTATTGAGTGACGGGCATAGAGCCTTGACGGAGTGTGGTAAGGTCACGTTTGAGACGAAACATTTATGGGTTGTTGCTTTGTGAGAAACGAGATTCCAGATCGACCCAAACCTCTTGTGGTGTATTGTAGTAAATAAGGCTTCCAGTGAGAGATTTATCTATGCTATTGAGAAGTTAAGAGAGCACCATATCACTGCACCATTCCCATAATTTTGCAACTTCATCATTAGTTTTGGGTTTTGTAAGTGTGCCAACAAAGCCAAGTTTATTCTTGGCATTGAGGGTCATCTTCATTGATCGACGCGAAGTGGAGTAGTTGTCTCCGGTAAGAAGAGAAGATACGAGGAGGGAACCTGGATGATCTGTCGAGTGAATAAAATAAGGAGACGCAACATCACTAATAGGTTGCAGTGTGTGATTCGAAGTGCCATGGATTTGTTTGTCTTTGATACCATGTTAGAAAGAGAAGAAGGAATACATAATTGTTGAAGAATGCTTCTTCTTGTTTTACTTCTGTGCATGTACGTACTTTAAATACAAGGGATGGAAAAGAAAATAAGGTAATCCTATAATTTGTCCTAATCTACTTTTATAATAAGGCATGTAATTAATTCCTATAATCAAGCTATACAAAGGGAAAGTTACCAGTACAATATATACATGAAAAGTAAATAATCAAGCTATATAAAAGGGAAAGTTACCAATACAATTTATACATGGAAAGCATATCCTATAATAACATGTCATGAACCATTTATTCTTTTTGTTACTATTAGGGCATCTCCAATGGTTATATCTCCAAATGAAGCATTTTATTGTCACATCACCTAATATCTGCAAACATATTTCTCTCCAACAATCATACCCAAAAAATAACTATTCATGGTCCCACTATCAATTATCATCTATATCTTATTTATATTTACTCATTTATTTTATTGTTTTTATTTTTGTATAATTAAACATTATTAATAATATTTTAATAAACATATTTTATTCTTAAATTATATATTAATAATATTTTAATAAACAGATTTTATTAATAATATTTTCCTAAACATATTTTATTTTTAAATTATATATTAATTAAAGTTAATACATACATAATTTAAATAAAAGAAACTCCAACACAAAAAAATTGAACAATAATTAAAAATTAACACAGAAAATAGCCGTTACAAAACTTTAATTAAAAAAACAAAATGCAAAAAAACAGAAAAATGGCCCACATTTTTGCTTCTTTACTTGGGTAGAAGTTTTTCTACCTAGATAGAAAAACCCATGCTTCTACCCGGTTTTCCCAGTAGTTTCTACCCCACCATTGGGGATGTTCTTAGTATCGCCACGTCATATTTATAAGAGTAAATGACCGTATAAGTCACTCAATTATTAGTAAGGTAGATTTTTGGTCACTAGATTTTTTTTTTTTGTTTTTTTTTTGGTGTCACTTTGGCTACTGAATTTTAAAAAACGCATTGTTTCACCCACTATGTTAAATTTTAAGTTTAATTTACTGAAAATTGATTGTCTTTTGCCCTTTTGACCACTAAACTCTCTAAACGTCCATTTTATTAATTATTGGATTTGACTTTAATCATTAATTTTCTAACTAAATTTCTGCCAATTTGTGACAAATAACTTTTGCTTTTAGTCCAAAATCGTATGTAGCTTGTAGAAATTTTGCACATGTACTATTATTTCTTGAGAAAGCACTTCGAACAGTTAAGGAAACTTGCTTCTTATTTTATTCATTTATCTGTTTTGTAGTTTTGTGATGGAATGCTTAGTTTCTCCATTATCATTAAAAATTGCAACATTATTGTCTATTTATTATAACTATTACTCCCTTTGTCCCGTTAAAAGACTTTGGCTATAAAATATATAAACTTTTATTACTTTTAATGTACAATATATAAATTAAGTAATTTCTTGCAATTTATGTTAAAATTAACCATAAATTTTAACAAAATGGGTAAAATATTATATTTTAAAGTGTTGAGGGGGCCTGTTGATAAAAAAAAAAAAAAAAAACTTAAAAAAATTCCGTTAACAGAATGGTGAAAATATACGTTTTCGAAACTTCAGTGGCCAAACTGACAAAAAAAAAAAAAAGAAAAAAAAGAAAAAGGGTTAAGTCCACCATCCAACAGTTGACCGAGCGACCTGGAAGGAAGGAATAGGATCTTCTCTAGAAAGTAGATCAGCATTTATTAAAATCATTAATGCACAATAAACTTACTTGAAATCAACCAAAATGCATTTCAAAAGAAAGAAAACAATGCATAGGACTCCAGTGGGTTCAGATCTTCTGTCCATCTTTATCTTGTCCCCTCTTTCTTTCTGTAGTGTACCGTTTTTTCTGTTCTTTTCTTTTTTTTTTTTTTTTTTTTTTCCTTTTCACCTTTCTGTTCGTCTTCTTTACAGAGACGAAGAAATGATGAGCAGACCTCACCAAATCGGATCAGAATTTATTCACATAAAATTGTTGGACAAGTTTAAGTAAGAAATCAAATCATCATCCCCTTCCTCCAAGCATTTCTTAATCCTTCAAGGTTTATTCACAGAAGACATTACCACACAAGTGGGATGTTATTCCCAATTTTTGAATCTCTATATGCAATAGAAGACAGCAAAACCATTTGCCCAGTACCCATTCTTTCCAGTTTTTAAATCTATATATGCAAGCAAAGACAGCAGAGCCATTTCTCCAGTACCCGTTCTTCCCAATATTTGTCTACTTTCAGTGAATGCCCAAGAGCAGAGATGGATGACAAGCTTGAGAAAAACAATATCAATAATGATCAAGAATTATCACTCCAGTTCCAAATTTAAGAGGGTTGTTTTCCGGCGGCCGGTTGTGAAGGGAAATCATCGGCCTTGAAATTGCAAAAAAGGAGAGGAGATTTTAAGAAAATTTATTAGAACTATAATGAATTGCAGAAATTTTGATGAGAGAGACGTTTTGATGAAGAAATTTGCCCATAACTTGGTTCGATCTGATGGAAGCAAGATAGGACTTGAATATCGCTGCAGAGAAGCTTATCAGTTACGGGAACAGATGCCGACGAACACCTCAGCCACCGCAACGAATGAGAAGTATTGTTCTAGGTTAAGTCTATTTGTATTTTAGTTTTAATACTGTAATTAATAAAGTAAAATAATAAAAGTAGTTGGAAAAAAAGTTAGTAAATTACGTCGTTTTAAGATTTAGACAGGGGTATACATAGAATGAGTAGACAGAAGATCTGAAGCTGACTATAGGAGTGGTCAATCAACAAGCAGAGGATTCCTTACAATAGGAACAACAAAAAGATCCTCGTCTTCTCACTGTAAATCCCGGAGTTTCCGCCATGTCCAAATCCTCCGGTTTTATTCCCTCCGGCAAAACCCAATCAAAATGGTACAGAAACTTCGCCAGCGGGAGCTCCAGATTCGCCATTCCAAGGTTCATCCCTGCGCACATTCTCCTTCCTCCGCCGAAAGGGATGTATTCGAAATTACCCCCTTTGTAATCAACCGAGCTGTCGAGAAATCTCTCCGGTATAAAAGATTCGGCGTCTTTCCAATACGAAGGGTCTCTGTTTATAGCCCAGGCGCTCACCATTATGTTCGTTTTCGCTGGAATTTCGTACCCGTTAATCGTGCATTTCTCGTTGTTCTGCCTCGGGAGAAGCAGGGGAAGCGGCGGGTGTAGCCTCAGAGTTTCCTTTATGACCGCTTTCATGTACTTTAGTTTATCGAAATCGTCCTCGTCGACGTATCCGTTGGGTTTGAAGAGTTTTCTTGCTTCTTCTTGCGCAGTTTTCATGGCGGTGGGGTGCCTGATCAGCTGTGTCATTGCCCAATCTGCGGTTGTTGCTGAATTCTCTGTTCCGGCTGTAAAGATCTCCTGATAATCGGATACTTAAAGAAACGAGATTTCCTTTTTTGAATGGAATGATCATACATATGCATAACGGCTAGTTTAGAAACAATCTGTTTTGAGTAACTTTGAAAAAGATTTATGGGAATTCTATTATGACCTAAAAGAAAGGAAAACTGCAGGATTCTTGATGTTTTGTTATTGTTTGGAGTAATATTTTGGTTACTTTTCTTTTCAATTTGACAGTTTTACCCGTACGTTTAAAGATTTTTCACTTGTTACAAGAGATTTACAAGTTATTTGGATACATTACAAAGACATTAAGAAGTTGATGTCTACATTTTATTTGGATCCATCAGAAACGTCATGTATGGAGTGGCATTTTGTCATTCATAAATATATATGTATTTTTAAATTATTCTAATGAAACAAAAGAGGCACAAAGTAACTATGACAGTTTTTGTTTTGTAATATGTTATAAGTTTAATAATTAGATTTCAACCTAAATATTTCTTAAATTTTCACAAAGTGTAACCTGGGAAACTCTTGTACAAATGAAATGTATCTAAATGGACAAAATTTTGATTAAAAAATGAAACAAAATCAAAACTAAGAATCAAAAGTATCATTTTCCACTAGAGAAACCTCAAATCAATTCTCAACCACAAGTTCAGCAATTGTGGCCCTGGGAGATATTTCTGATCAGTTTCCCCTGATTTCAGTATACCTGGAAGGAACACACAGCCAAATTGATGAAGAAAGGTAGAGATTACTAACCAGAATCACAGCTTTAATGTTAGCAATGGTGGGTGTAAATTCAAGCTCTTCATCCTCGTGATACTTCAACAGAACATCCACAAGATCTCTATGATCTTCAGCCTTTTCAGCCGTCCGATCACGGTCTGTCCTGTGTTCATCGATCAAGTTCTCCAAAATCCGGTCCATTTCCTTATGAATCCTCTCAATTTTGCTCTTCACGCCGGTGACCGCGTGAAGGAACTTCAGGGAAGGGAAGATATGGGCGATGTTGAAAGCTTCCGCCACCTTAATGCTCGCCTTGGCGAGAGCAATGATCACCTGTTCCGTGCTTTTCTTCCCGAACGCCGCCCTGGAACTGCTGGCGTAAGTGAAGGAGTGAATCTTCTCCGTCAGGTTTACCGGCGACCCGGAATTTCTAGATATCCATTTCACCATATTGGATGATTCTTCCTCCCGGACATGCCGGAAGGATTGAACCCGACGGGCGCGAAAAAGCTCCTTCGTGCAAACCTTCCGGAGCTGTCTCCAGTAGTCGCCGTAGGGGGCTAAACCAATGTTTGTGCAGCCGTAAGAGACGATGTCCAGGGCTGCTATTCGGGGCCTGGAAGCGAAGTTGAGGTCGTGGGTTCTCAGGACTTCTTTGACGGCGTCCGGCGAGGAGAAAACGACGGTGGAGATTTCGCCCATTTGGAGATGCATGACGGGTCCATGTTTCCTGGATAAGTCTCTCAGAGCACGGTGGGGAGGAACAGACCAGCTGATGAATGTTTCCGATGAAAGGTAGCCTCCGGGACCGGAGGAACCTGGGCGGCAGAGTTTTTGGTTCTGAATTTACTTCCTAATTTGAGGAGGAAGAAGAGGAAGAAAATGGTGAAAAACAGAGATGAAAACTGAAGTTCCATGTCTCCAACTCTGAAGTGAGTGATGATGAGTTAGAGTCACATTTGTTTGTTGGACTTAAATAATATCACCATGGTTTTGGAAATTTGATTAAGTCTTGCTCAACGTAATTATCCGTTCCACTTACTTCTTTTGTTAATATTTTATTTTTTTTATATATTTTTTGTTCTGAGAAAATAAAATAAAAAAATAAAATGCAATGTGAATTACTCCATCGTTACTAAATAAGTGTCTTTTTTAAAGAGAATCATTCCTATCTCAAATGATAAAAGATTCGGTGCACAGATCATGAGATTAGGGATTTGAATTGCACATCTGGCAAGAGTTGCAAATTTAAAACAAACTATTGACAAGACTTTTGGAGCTACTTCTCAGTGGTGGTGTGTGATGTGTGATGTACAAGTCACTAGTTGATAGAAGTGTTTGATCCCCGTCCCCAGCGTGGTGTAAAGGATTGTTCGTTTATATAGTGCTTCATTTGAGTTGTATACAGGTGCCCCCAAAGTGGGAGAAAAAAGTTATCAAAAAACAAGAAATTAACAAGTGTCAATTGTGATTGGGCAAATTCTGACAACTTTCACACAAAAAAAAGGTCTATTCTTAGAATGGGTACACAAATTAATTAAAGAAGTGAGTAAATTCATTCTTTTATCGTTATTTATGTGTGTGTGTGTGTGTGTGTTTTTTTTTTTTTGGTTTAACCATATATTAAATGAGAATATTTGTAATGTGTATTGATGTGATGCAAAATGTCCAGTATTGGATGCTCCGACTAGCTCAATGGAAGTCTCGAGTATTCAGGCCCAAAGTAGAGATCTTTGGCGGAAGCAGGCA
Source organism: Leptodermis oblonga (assembly GCA_016801395.1). Taxonomy (NCBI): domain Eukaryota; kingdom Viridiplantae; phylum Streptophyta; class Magnoliopsida; order Gentianales; family Rubiaceae; genus Leptodermis; species Leptodermis oblonga. The sequence goes on from VMRK01000441.1 coordinate 59,712, forward strand.
ACAACAGGGATCGGATCTGGGCCTCTTCAGCTCGGATTTGCGTAGACGAGAAGGTCTAGCTCGGATCGATCTAAAGGGTGCTCTGTCGCCGGAAAAATAGCAAAACGAGCGGGGCTATCCCCCCGGTGTAACTCTGACGCTCAAGTTAGTAAGGATGAAGATGATAAATAGTATTCACTGGGAGCTTAAACGTAGAATAGATTGCGTACCTCAGTTGGTCTTATGACTTAGCATATATCGCCATACTTTGACATGTCCATACACTCTGATGATTTGTGCTTCCAACCTCTCTCCCCTTTTTGCGATGACTTTTACGCTTCTGTCTATCATGGCCTGACTTCGGGCTTCTTTTCCATAATTGCTCTGTGTACTTCCTGCATGAATTCAAAATGGGTTCCTGGTCTTCTAATGATTTCTATCTATTGTGTCGACATTATCTTTAAACAGACCTAACTTTCCCGAGCTCAGTTTTTATTATGTCAATAAGGAAATCCCATGGGACCGACCTAAGCATGTTTCTTTGGCTCGGTTTTTAGAGAGTTTTTTCGATCTGAACTTGGGCTTGAACCTTTTATGTGTTGTTTCTTTCTTACTGTTTGTGTATTTCTTCTTCGATTGGGCCAAACCCAATGAAGACTTAGTTTTATGCACACCATCTATATATTTGGAATGAATAATTAATATTATTAAATTAGATTAGGTAAAATAAAATAAGATATAAAATTGAAAATTTTAATTTGTTATTGGAAATGTAAAGATATATTTATTTGAGGGTAAAAATATTTAAATGAGACACTCATATAAGGGGTGAATAAGTATTTGGAGAAGAATTGGTAAAGACATGTGGCTCGGGCTTTGTAATATTGAAATTATGGATTCAATTTTTGGGGATGCAAAGGTAAAAAATAAAATAAATAAAAAGGTAAAGAAACGTCAACACTTGTGCATTTTGGATGGAATAATGTTACTTTAGAAATAATTGGGATAATTTTGATATTAAGACTTATAATTTTCAGTGAAAGAGTTTTAATTTTAAAATAATATTTGTCAATGCATAAGTGATACTTAAAAGTAAATACGACACCATTGATATGAGCACTTATACTTTTAAGATAAAGATGTTTACTTTAATAAAAAGACATACTTTTAACTGCGAGATCCATAGTTAATATTATTAGAGTGATACTTAGAAATATAGTGGTCAGTTTGAAACAACACAAATACTTTTTGTATATGAACAAGTATAATTAATTTGGGAAAAAATGCAAAAGTAGTCCACAATCTTTACCCCTGTTGCAAATGTAGTCCACAATCTTTAGTAAGTAGCAAATGTAGTCCACAATGTATCCATTTTGTTGCAATTTTAGTCCAAAAACGGAAATTGGACCTTGACTAACGGTCAATGGGTTTGACCGTCAGTCAAAGGTGGTTTTGACCTCTTGAAACCACCTTCAAAGATTGTGGACTACTTTTGAAACAAGCGTAAAGATGTGGACTACTTTTGCAATTTTTCATATTATTTAAGAATAACACATTTATCTTACTTTTAAAGATATTGATAATTTTAATTCCTTTTATACTTATTATATGAGCTTCCCAAGTTACAAAAAATTATGTTACAATTGTATTATATTCATCTCAAATTTGCATTTTTAAAAATTAATTATTCTCTATGTTCCATTAGAAGAGTTCATTTTGAAAAATATTTCTTGTTCTAATGGAATAGTCAACTTTTAAATTTTGATTGTGCAGTATACAATTATCTCATACTTAATAAGTATATGTGTGAAATAAATAGTGTCAAATTAGTTATTTTAGTTATTGAAAAATTGTAACCCACATACAATTTTCTATTGGAACAAGAAAAATTTTCAAAATATTTTTTAAAAAATTTAATAAGTATTCTATTAAAAAATTGTATGTAAAATGGAATAGTCAACTTTTAAATTTTGATTGTGTAGTATACAATTATTTCATACTTAATAAGTATATGTGTGAAATAAATAGTGTCAAATTAGTTATTTTAGTTATTGAAAAATTGTAACCCACATACAATTTTCTATTGGAACAAGAAATATTTTTCAAAATATTTTTTAAAAAATTTAATAAGTATTCTATTAAAAAATTGTATTATTACAAATTTTCCATTGGAACAAGAAATATTTTTCAAAATGGACTCTTCTAATGGAACATAGATAATAATTAATTTTTAAAAATGCGAATTTGAGATGAATATAATACAATTGTAACATAATTTTTGTAACTTGGGAAGCTCATATAATAAGTATAAAAGGAATTAAAATTATCAATATTTTTAAAAGTAAGATAAATGTGTTATTCTTAAATAATATGAAAAATTGCAAAAGTAGTCCACAATCTTTACCCTTGTTTCAAAAGTAGTCCACAATCTTTGAAGGTGGTTTCAAGAGGTCAAAACCACCTTTGACTGACGGTCAAACCCGTTGACCGTCAGTCAAGGTCCAATTTCCGTTTTTGGACTAAAATTGCAACAAAATGGATACATTGTGGACTACATTTGCTACTTACTAAAGATTGTGGACTACATTTGCAACAGGGGTAAAGATTGTGGACTACTTTTGCTTTTTTCCAATTAATTTGTAAGGAAGAGTGTTACTTTTTTAAAAATAGCAAATGATACCATTAATATCACGATTTATACTTTTCAAGGGAAGAGTGTTACTATTTTCATCGTCACCAAATCCCCATAGCCCCTACAACTTCATTAAATTTCTCATGCCCTAATCTTCAATATTTAAGCCCTCGGGCCTCTTATCTTCTGTATTCAAGCCCTTCAGGCCCTGCAAAAAAATGCAAAAATGTTTTGAAAATTATATTAGAAAAATTATATTTTCAGCCTCACAAATGGTAGAATTGTAAAATACCCCCAAATTATCGTTGACTTCGGTTTGACTATGTAAAATCTCCTATAAAAGACATTGGTACTAAAAATGCAACAAAGTATAAACATAAAGCACAAGTTTGAAACTGAGTAAACATTTAGTACCAAAGTTGCAAATAGCCCAAACTTTAGTACTAAAAATGTTATTATTCCTTTTCTTGGGCCTGTTCTTTTTGTTCTGTTTTGAAAACGGTTTTGGTTTCAACAGTAAATTTAATATATTTAATCATATTTATCATTTTCAATACAACTTTTTACTATTCAGCATCTACTTTTTACATTTTCAATACACTTTTTACATTATAAAACTATTTTCCAAAACTTGTTTTCAAAATCGTTTTCAAAAGGATGAAAAAGAACAGGCGACAATACGTTTTTATACATGCAATACTTCAACTCTTAAAATTTACCCTTTTTTTTTCACTACAAGCAATATCTTGTATCTAATTTTTATTTTAGAGACGGGTGATGCATAAGCAACTAAATTTGATACATCAAATTCTATAAGCGATACACGATATTTCAACCCTTAAACATGATACTATTTTTTCCCTATATGCGAATTTTTTTTAGAATACATGTGATATACATCAGATGCAATTAATAAGCGATATGGATATGCATACTAGATTATATATAGGCGATATACAATACTTTATGGCATATATGCGATACTCTTAATACTAAACTGGATACTCACTTTTTTTTTTTTTTTTTTTTTTTTTTTTTCAAAGTTTGGCGTGTTTCTTCTTAACATATTAAACGGAAAAAAACGTCCATACGTCCAATAGGTGGAACACAAGTCTTTTTTGCAAAAGTTAAGGGCAAACTAAATCTACCTCGGTCATTCAAGATTTGGGAAATTACCAATTGACTTTTTAATCTTGTGAAAATTACTAATATCCCTCTTGAATAGCATTAATGATCCCTTATGTTTTGGAAAAGTTCTCAATTATTCCATAATTTGACCATAGTTACCATACCATTAATTATGTGAAACTCAAAAAGAACACAAATCTCTATACGTTTGGTTTGTGGGATTGAGAATTTGAATGGGGGTATCTTATATTTAGAAATTGATGAATTACTCGTTAAAAGAATCTTAAATTACTTTTTTGAGAATATAATAGTTTAAATTCTTATATTCCTCCCTTCCCATTCGTGCGTCAAACGCACCCTAAAGTTTATTTATTACTTTCACAAGTTTAATCATTCATGGAGTTTTAATAATTTTTTAAAATTTTTTAAAAAAATATTAGTAATTTTCATAAATGACAAAGAAGGTGATGTTTTAAAAACGGTTTTGAGACATATTTTTGAAAAATAATTTTATAATATAAAAAGTGTATTGAAAATGTAAAAAAGTATAGCTGAATAGTAAAAAGTTGTATTGAAAATAATAAAAACTTATTATAATATATTAAATTTACTGTTGAAACAAAAAACAAAACCAAAAAAGCAAAAAAAAGAACAACCCCGTAATTTGTCCAAAAATAATATCATCAAAGGCCCCAAAGTTTCTAGGAATTTTTTTTTTTTTAAGGGAAAGAACGAAGTGGGAAACCTTCTGCAGAGTCCTGTCAACTTGCACTCTAAATAGGCGAACTGACAGAGATAAGAATCGAACCACCAATCTCTGAGTAACCCGCTATACGTCACAACCGTTGGGGTCACTAGTTCATTCATAGTTTCTTGGAAGTTAGGCTTTCTTCATATTAACTAAAATGCCAGGACGCATGGCCAATGTAAGTGGATGTTTTTCAAACTCTCATGATATCTAATGCCTAAAAATTGTTGTTACTTGAAAATGGTCCCGCCCCTCGATTTTGAAATTGCCTAGGTTGATCATTCAACTCGAATTTATTCTTAGCATGTTAAATTCGTCTTACTTTAGAATTTAATTCCCAACAAACTTAAAATATTGAAATGTTATAAAATCAGTAAATGTAACAGTCAGTGGAATTTTAGCATTTAACTTGTCCTTTTCTGAAACTAATATGCTTGATTGAAAAATCGTCGAGCTTCATCTCTATTTATAAGAAATAAAAAAACAAATGAAGATCATACATAATATTATTGGGGTAAAAGTGTAATTAAATCACTCACCAAAGTATCATATATAATAAAAATAAGTGTATCACTTAATTAACACAACCATTTTTTAATTTTATTTTATTATAGAAAATAAGCTTTTCTTTGAAAAGTGATGACAGAAAATTAAGATGGAGGAGATAGCCACAAGTCAGCTTCTTCCTCTGAATTAACACGACAAAACCATTTATTAAATAAACACTCAAATGATAATCATCAACATTAACCAAATGATCAGAAAGGAGGATTTTTGACAATAGGAACAACATAGAGATCTTCCTTCCTCCTAAATGTGAATCCAGGCGCTTCAGCCATGTCCAAATCTTCCTCTTTAACTCCAACAGGTAAAACCCAATCAAAATGGTACAGAAACTTTGCAAGTGTAAGCTCAATATTCGCCATCCCAAGGTTCATTCCAGCACAAATTCTTCTTCCGGCGCCAAATGGAATGTACCCAAAATGCGTTCCCTTGTAATCGACAGAACTATCAACAAATCTTTCCGGCTGGAATGTTTCTGTGTCGCTCCAACACGAGGGGTCTCTGTTGATAGCCCAGACGTTTACGACGACGTTGGTTTTTGCCGGAATCTCGTACCCTCCGATCTCACATCTCTCGTTGTTTTGTCGCGGAAGAAGTAAAGGGAGCGGCGGATGTAACCTTAGTGTCTCTTTTATGACTGATTTCATGTACTTGAGTTTATCGAAATCTTGTTCGTCGACGTAGCCTTTTGCCATGAAAAGTTGTCTTACTTCTTCTTGTGCCCTTTTCATGATTCTTGGATTCTTGATCATCTCTAGCATTGCCCAATCTATGGTTGTGGATGATGTCTCACTTCCAGCAATGAAAATCTCCTGTTTATAATCAAATATATATCAAAAAGAGAGGTGACAAAGTGAAGGAAATGGCATACAGAACACCGTTATCGATGATACATGTGTATACTCTGATATTTAACAGACATAAAATTCGAATTTTTTTATTAAATATGAGAGTATACATATCAGTACATGTGATATTCGCCCGCGGAAATGAACTATGTTCAATTGATTGAAAATTCAACATTTCAAAGATAAATTGTGCAAATTAAAAGATGCTACTTAGGAGCTAGATTCAATTTTGACTATGTGACTTGGAGCGATAGCATTAAAAATAATAATTTTTATAAGAACTTTTTTGAAATGCTTATCAAAATAGAGTCTTAGTAATGTAGATTAAACATGAAAATAATTATGTCAAACAACATCAAGAAAATAATCATGTCAAAATAGGATAGAAACAATCAAACAATTACTCTTTCGTCTCATTAAAAAAAAAATTACTTTGTAGTATTTACAAAAGTACTCCAAAGTAGATTCTTTTATATGTGACGGAGAAAATATTAGCTTAGAGGGGCACTAACCAGAATCACCGATTTAATGTTAGCAACAGTTGGAGAAAATTCAAGGCTTTCATCTTCATGAAACTTCAAAAGAACATCTACAAGATCTTTGTGTTCACCACTCTTTGCTCTAGTCTTGTGCTCTTTGATAATGGTCTCAAGTATCTCATCAGCTTCGATGTGCAACCTTTCCAATTTCGGCAGCAAACTGCTCATCCTCTGCAAGAACTTAAAAGAAGGGTAGAGATCAGCAATGTTAAACGCCACCGCCACTTTGATCATCTCCTTGGCCAAAGAAATGAACGTTTCTTGGTGTGAACACTCCTTTCCAAAACCCGTCCTCGCAGTTAGAGCATAAATGGTCGAATAAGTCTTCTCGGTAAGATTTACCGGTGACCCTTCAGCAGCGTTTCCGGCGATCCATTTAATCAAATTGGAAGTTTCTTCGTCCCGGAGAGACCGAAACGACAGAACCCGCGGATGCTTAGGAGCTCCGTCGTCGCGATTTTGCGCATTTGTCTCCAGTACTCCCCGTGCGGGGAGAATCCGATGTTGGTGGAATTGTATGTGACCAACTCCAATGCGGCGATCCGGGCCCTGGAGGAAAAGTTGAGATCATGGGTTTTCATTACTTCTTTTGCGGTCTCCGGAGAGGAAACAACGACGGTGGAAATTTCACCCATCTGGAGATGCATGACCGGTCCGTGTTTTTTCGCCAGGCTTGTCAGGGCGCGGTGGGGGAGAGAACCGACGACGGCGAGCTGGTGGATGTTTCCGATGAGAGGTAATTTCCAGGGCCCTGGAGGGAGACGGCCACGGCGGGTGGCGGTGGTTGAGTTTTTGGTTCTGAGTTTAGTGTTGAGTTTCAGAAGAAGAAAGAGGAAGAAGAAGGTTATTGGGAACAAAGCTCGGAAATCAATATCCATATCTGAATAAAAGTACTGTAAGATATTCAGATGAAATCGGAGTTCAGGTTACAAATGTGGGTTGTTTATGGGTGTTTATATATGCATGGAAGCCTACATTTTAACTTCGTGGTCAACATGAGATGAGAATTTTTAATTTTATTTTGACCCATGATTATAAATTATGTCTCACACAATGTCATACGATATTCTCAAAAGTATAACAATAAGGGATTACTAAAGAGGGGAAAAGGCTATATCAAGGGACAGCCTTCCTACTGGGGGTGTTTGTACCTAAAAACTGTGTCAATCCCAATTGGAGTTTTCAAGTTTCAATCATTGGTCTATAAGCCAAATGTCAGGTAGGAGACTTACGGTTACATCATGAGACTCATTTTCTTATTGTACAAAGGTACACATGTAAGACAAGACTAAGTACACAGTACAGTAAACATGAGTAGCATTAATTGTTTAGTTTGGCATGAAGCTGATACAAATTAATACTCCAATTGATCTATAATAAGTGACGATTGATTGAGATTGTTTTTTACACATATTAAGAAACCCTTTAAACAATATAAAATAAAAATAAAATTGCATGTTTCGTTATTTAAAAAAAAAAAAAAGTGTGCCATATTACTAATAGGGTCTGATGTATCTAATTTAGTTTTTGATGTATTGCTTGTTTTTTAAAACATAAAAGTATTGTACATAGGAGGGGAAAAAAGTACTGATTATAAGGATAAAAGTATTGTCGTATCACATGTTCCAAAAACTATCATAGGATAAAAATATTGCATGTTTCTAAGAAATAAAAATTAAGCTTTGCGCGTGCGTGTATAGTAGAATCTCCTTTCGCATGGTATATTCCCTTATTTTTATGATACTTAATTGGTGCGTAAATTACACTTTTACTTTAATGCTTGTCTCATATGCACATAATAATATTAATTCTTTCATATCTTCATTTTTTTGAAACTCTTTTAATTAGTAGATAAATCTTATGGAATTTAAATCAAGCACTTTAAATGCTTAAATTTCCTATCGAATTGATTGTTTAAATTTGACTGATTTGAACATTTCATTTTAAATTAAGAAGAACATAACATGCTACAAATAAATTTGAGTTCAAACTAGGCAAATTCAAGTCAAAATGGAGGGACGTGAACATCTTGAAGTAACAAAATTATTTTATAAATATAGAGTTTGAAAAATATTGACTTAACATGCTACAAATAAATTTGAGTTCAATGGCATTTTAGTCAACTTGTAAAGAACCCAACTTACACGTAAAAGAACCCAACATGAAAAAACCCCTTTTTTACTCAATATCGTACATGAAAATTAATAGATTAATTCATGATGATAAATTGCGAAAATAAAATTAATTCAAAGAAAGACGTTCATTTTCGTGATCTCTGTAAATAGAAAAAGAAAGACGGAGAAAACAGCGATGGCTACACATAACTCGTGCCTTTGATCATAATTCTTTTTAGCTAACATAATACTCTATCCGTCCCGCTTAAAGAGTCTATTTTGAAAAAATGTACAATTTATTATGAGTGGTAAGATACAACACCTAAAATAAATAATTTGACACTATATTTTTCACTTATATCCTTACTTTATAAGTAAATGTTAATTATAAATCACACGTTTTTATATTAGTAAGGATATGTGATATAAATAAATTCAATATGGACTTTTTAAATGGGATAAAAAAACTTTTGTGAAAGTGGAGTTTTTGAATGAGACAGAAAGAGTATATATTATATGTATGTATGTGAAAGAAAAGAAAAAGGGAGGGAAATAGCGATGGCTACAAATAACTCGTGCCTTGAGGATTATTTTTTTAAAAAAGAAAATTTTAATTAATGGTGTTGGAAATCATCCAACAGCAATTGACAACAGAAAATCAAGAAATAGTCAATACAACAAATTGTAAAAGATTTGATCGGATAAAAATAAGATCTAAACCAACACAACAGTGAATCTAATCTACTTAACTGTAAATCTATACCTAGTATAGATCCAAACATAGGAGAAATATAAAACTGAATAAATCTTGTACCGCCAGTTACGAATCTACCATTAATTACTGATAAAATTTTCAAAACTGAATCTTTGTGCCTTGGAGGATTAGTTTTGGGCAAATTCCAATTTTTTTTTTTTTAATTTTTAGAAACAGCCGATTAAGTAGCTAGGGGCGTGGAGACTTTTTATTAATCTAATGGCAGAATGTCAAATTCTGAGGGAGATATAATGAACCTTACCTCAGCAAAGTACAATATTTAGGAATGCAAATGAAACAAAACGCAAAATAAATACATCAATAGCTTACCACCTAAAGCCTTATAAATGGGAGTTGCGAAATATCTAAAATAAAGCTCTCAAAAGTCCAGTTGGAAAGCGACCATAAAAAAAGTTACATCCCCTTGAGACGAAGAAGTCAAACACGCTAAACTATCTACAGCCACAATTCCCTCGCGATAATTATGTTGTATCCGAAAGCCCCTACCATGTAGCGTTGTATGTACCTATAGAGATAGTAACGTTGTCACTGGACCTTACAAGCCCTTGTTATGACTCCCACAAGATAAGCCGAATCTGTTTCAAAGACAATTTGTGTCAAAGCGAGCTAGCCACAAACTTGCAAACCAACTCCCAACGTCATGAACTCTGCATAGGAATTCGTTTGCACACCCAAAAACTGACCGTTGCATAGAGGAATTAGTTGGAGAAATTACACTTAATTACCTTAGTTGAGATTTTAAAAATTATTGAAATTTTCTTAAAATTATTAATATTCCTTGAATAATCAAACTTGTGAGAGTAAATCCTCTGTTCCATTCGAAGAGTATCATTTTAAAAATGTATAACTTATTATGAATTTCAAGATACAATTAATTTCTAAAATAGCTAATTTGTCATAATTTATTCCACTAATGTCTTTACGTTTTAAGTGTCGGTTAATTATAGACTACACATTATTTTATTTAGTAAGGGTAGAAAGAATTAGCAAAAATTAATAATAAACTATTATTGAAACAAAAATAAATTTCAAAAGTCAACTCTTTCAGTGAAATGGGGCTCAGGGTCCTCTGCTACACTTTCCTATTACAAATCTTAATAACTCATCATAAATATGATTTTTATATTAATATTTTTACCAATGATATTCATTTGCATTCTACCTAATTTTAACATAAATTTTTTTATTTTTTACATTAGTCTTGTATTTTAATATAATTTTTTTTTATTTTTAATATCAATAAATTAAAATAAATATATCTACACCAAAATGGGTTAATTCTTAGTCAAAAAATTTATTATGATGCTAATGAATATCACTGGTAAAAAAATTAATATAAAAAAATAATATTTATGATAAGTTATTAAGATATGTAACAAGGAGTGTAACAGGAAAGTGTAATAGAGGACCCTAAGCCATGAAATGAAGGGAATATCCATTCGTCTATGTTACTTTTTTAGACCAATGTTGAGTTTTGTTGGGCTGAATTGGGTTCACCCTGATTGGGTTTGTTTTCAACCCATTAAGCCCACTTAGTAAATTAATGGCATTTGAGCCCATTGGTTCATTAACCCATTTGACCAACCTTTTGACCAAAACAAATGAATCACTTGATTCAATTTGTTTTGAGGGCTGCGGCTGTTTGGTTTTGGTGTGAGTCAGTGCGGCCGAGAGAAGCAAAAAGAAATCGGGGAGAGAGAAAAGGGAGAGAAGGAGAAGCAAAATTGGGGGTAAAATTCTAGGGTTCTTGTGAGTGAAGATTGTGTTGTTCAAGCCAAGATTAGAAGTTAATTTGAAACCTAATCTTGATGAAATTGCAGTTTCGGGTTCCTCTCATCTTAGCCTTTCGAATCCATCGGAGTAGTTTCTCATTTCCTCTATTTTGTGAGATCCTTCTAATTTCACTTTGGCTTTGAAGTTAAAATTAGAAGATGTCTTGTTGATGATTGTTGTGTATCCACCTATTTGGTGAAGACTCTTGTGTGCACATTATTGATTATAGTGAAAATTTGACTGAATTAGGTCCCATGGTTTTTTTCCTCTTTGGGTTTTCACGTTAAAAATCTCGGTGTCTCATTCTTGTTTATTTTCATGCTTATTGTGCTGTGTTATTTAGTATTCCTATGATTGCCTATTTTATGAGCTGTTGGAAAAAATGAGATTAGACTGAATTTTATGACTCTGTTAGTTATGTGATTGGTAAATCATTTTTCCTTGCACAACAAGTTTATTTACTCTAGTCAATCCTACTGCATCTAAAATGCGCAATTGTTGACTCTTAATTGAAAATATGCGTGTTATTTTAAAAATTCTTTCAAAGAAAAAAAAAAAAAAAAACAGGGGTTCATAGAGGAAGAGAGTCCAACCTCCTTAATCATTGCCCCGAGATCAAACGGTTGACGATGAGTAATTGGTAATTCGGATTCTGTTCAATTCATTATGTAATCCAATTAGAGTAAAATAGTTTTATTTTGTCACACAGCAAAAATGTAAGTTTAGTGATGCCATGTTAGACATAATAAAACATTCTCTCTAGTTTTTTTTTTTTTTTTTCTTTTTCTTTTTCTTTTGATGGAAACATATTTTCTCTATTTTACTAGAAGAGTCGTAGCTTGAATTTTTTTTAAATAGAAGAATGTTTCATTTTTATTTTTAATTTTCTTACATTTTCAAACATAATTATATATGGTTCGAAATTAGCTCACATCTAAAATGTAAAAATATAAATGAAAAAAGTTATGAGAAATTATTTTTCGCGTTGTCACTTACTCGTAAAAGAAAATATAACAATACTTTTAATTTAAAAGTCTTCTATAATAGGACGAAAAGAACCACAAATTAAACAAAGGATGAAAGTTGGCAATTGAGGGAGCTAGAATTCCAAGACCATGGCGATTCTATTCAAGTTCAACCAACAAATGTTACTCTAATTGAAACTGAACCGCTTCAGACATGGATGTTCAATTTTCAGCTGTGTCTTTGACCATTTTCTTCATCTTTTTAATCTCAATTGGGAAGTAAATTCAGAACCAAAAACTCCGGTGTCCGACTTCCTCCGGGTCCCCGCCGGAAGCTACCCTTCATTGAAAACATTCATCGACTGGTCGATTCTTTCCCCCACCATGCCTTGAGAGACTAGGGCAGGAAACATGGACTCATTATGCATCCTTTTCTCCTCTCCGGACACCGCAAAAGAAGTGATGTTGTTAAACCCGGCCCAAACGTCAACTCGGCGAGACTGAAAGTCGCTTGATCCGGGTTCAACTCGGACGACGTCAACATATTTACAAATAGTAAATATAACTAGGTAATATATACGTTTTTTTTGAGGTTAAGTAATATATACTTTAAGCATATGTGATTAGGGGCGGAGCCCCCTTAAGATTAAGAGTGGGTAGGGGTAAATCTTAAATTTTCTTTTTTACCATACAAAATTTTAAAAATTTTGTATTTTGACCCACCAAAAGTAAAATATTAGGGACAAATATTTATAACAAATAATTTTGTTCCTCCAGACTTTTGGGGCTGTCTCCACCACTGTATATGATTCAAACGTGGAAATAAATGATGTGCGTATTTTTCTGTTTGCTTTTCATGGATAATTTATACTTATTTGAGAGTTAGATTTGCACTAATTAAGGTATTGACGGCGCAAGTTGATGAAATAGAAGTGGAATGATTGATGCGTGAAAGTTGTTGAATGATTCACATGTGAAGCAAGGATTTCTTATTACTTGCTGGATTTTTTTTTAATTAAGTTTAGCTAAAGGATGTGGGCTGAATCAATTATTTACCATTAACCCTAGCGATTAAAATGTAATATTCAAAAATATTAGGGATTTTTGTAATATGATTTTTTTTTTATAAAAGACATCATCAGCACAAGGGCCTGTTCTTCTACCAAGTTTGAAACTTGTTTTGAGAAAAAGTTTCAAACAAATGGGTTTGAAGTCAAAACAAAGAAACAAAGTTTTGAAAACAAGTTTTAAAACTAAGAGTTTAAAATTACTTTTTTTTTTTTTTTTTCAAGAAACCAAACATATCCTCTCTCTCCTCTCTTTTGCGCCTCCTCCACCACCTGCTCCGCCGCCGCCACCACCGCTCTAAACCCTAGAATTTCAAATCCCACCTCCGACGAAGAGGAGGAGGAACTTTTTCTTGAAAACTTAGTTTGAAACTTTTTTTTTAAAGAACAAGGTTTTGTGAAGTTTTGGGTCTGAAATCCAAAACTTCACAAAACCAAGTCTCAAACTTGGTGAAAAGAACAGGCCTCCCTATATAAGAGCTTTGGGCCTGTTCTTTAACTTGGGTTTCAAACAATGTTTGGAACTTAGTTTTGAAAAAATAATTTTATAATGTAAAAGTGTATTGAAAATATAAAAGGTATGGGTGAATAGTAAAAAGTTATATTGAAAATGATAAAAACTGATTAAGTGTATTGAAAATATAAAAAGTGTGGGTTAATAGTAAAAAGTTGTATTAGAAATGATGAAAACTGATTATAAAATTATTTTTCGAAAACCAAGTTTCAAACATTGTTTCAAACCAAAAGAGAAGAACATGCCAAGTAGCCATTAAATGTACTTTATACACAAAAAACCTGTGTACTTTTTTAATTACTAAATTCGAATATGCGTTAACATATCTAATATCCACCGAAATTACCTGTACCTCTTTATGAGCTATCAGGGGATCTCGCAGCTACTTGACTAGCTATAAGCTGTTGGTGAGGACTTCCGGGATCCATCATTTTGCAATTGAAAATTGTGTCACCCTCAGACACGCTATGTTCTTTTCTGGCTTGTATTGGGGAAACTTTGGTTTTTTCCTGGAAATTTTTTGGAAGGAAATTCTTTTGGGAATTTGTGTAGGTGAGAGATAAAAAAGTGTAATGATTGTGTTATTTTTTGAATTTATGTGAGTAGATAGATATTTAGAGGGAATTTTTAAATTTTAATTTTGAATTCTTGGGAAAATAAAGTTGTTTCTTTGTGTAAAGTTTTGAAAGAAAAAAGTGATGATTTTTGAGAAACAGCCACAAAAGAACAGAGCTAAGCCTTTGTTCTTTTTGTGAACTAATTGGAGAATTTTTATTTGTGGGAAGAAATATTTTTTTGGAAGAAAGTTCTTTTGGGAATTTGTGTAGGAAAAAGAAGAAAAATGTAATGATTATATTATTTTTTGAATTTATGTGAGTGGATATTTAGAAGAAATTTTAAATTTTAAATTTTATAAAAATGATGTTATTTCTTTATGGTAATTTGTGGAAGAAAAAATGATGATTTCCCAAAAATGGAATGGAAAAGAACAGAGCCTCTATTTGTAATGACGACACTCCCTACACTTTCTGTAACTTCTTACCCATAATGATACCTGACTTATCTTTTTATTACCTAGCCTATCCCTCATGCATTATCATTTTCCTTGAATCCCCCATTCACCAGAATTTGCACTTGCGTTGTTGAGCTGTATAAATCCTCCCCTGCATTTGCTTGTAATATGAAATTGTTTGATAGTTTCTTACATTAATAGTGTTGTACCTGCAAAGAAAGATCAAGCTTTGTTTTAATGGAAATCTAATATTTTTGGGCGAAATACAAAATTAACCCCGAGTTTTGTTGAAAGAACATAATAAACCCTCAGTTTTCAAAATGTGCAAATTAAACCTTTGACTGATAAAAATAATTTTGACTAAAATACTTACAACTTTTGAGACATAAATACCCTTTATAGCTACAATAAAACATAACATCCAGGTCAGTTAATTTTCATCCGTTTATTTTCCTCCAATAGATCATTTTCTTTCTCTTCTGCGATTTTTCCTTTTCTCATCTTCAGCACTTCTTAGTGCGATTTTTCCTTTTCTCATCTTCAGCACTTCTTAGACAGCCCAGCGGAAACTATAAAAGGCCAGGGCAATCAAGTTCATCAAAGCACATGATAACAATAGCACATGGCAGCACACTCCGCCGCCGTTCCTTAAACAATCTCCCCAATTCTCCTCCCTTTCTCGTCTCTCATCGTCCCAATATTACTTGATAACAGCAGCTGCCTCAGTTCAATGTGAGTGACTCAACCATCGCATCCAGCAAAGACATCGACTGAGTGGGTAATGTCCAATGTTTCATCACCAATGAAATCCCCTGCAGTTCAAGCAATGACAAAATGATATGATCCCAACGCATTCCTTCTTCTAGTTTCTCCAAGCCCACAATGCCCATGGATTGGAGTGTTTATTCAAATGACTCTTTGTTCAGTATTCACATGGGGAACAACAGCTTCTCCAGAGATACCACTTTTCTTCAGGGCGACGAATGGAACAATGCTGTTAATGCCAAATCTTATGAGTCAAATAACTTCACTTCCAACTTACCCAATATTGTTGAGATACCAAGAAGAAAACGATAGTACAACCTCCAATGGATTAGAGGAAGATCGAATTCAACGAAACACTGGTCCGAGGAGAAACAGGGGAACTAATTCCAAGGAAAAGACTGCACCTGCTAGTTAATTCTCCTAATGGGATTCGTCTGTCAACTTCCTCCAATTTATCAGATGGAAAAGGCCCTCGAGTTCCAATGAGAGCACAAAAAACAGTGACTCCTTTGACTTCCCTAGTTTCTTTTCCTTCCCTTCTTGTTTGTTTGTTCTAGTGTGTGGTTGGCTACATGCAGTAAGGGATGTCGGTGAAATTAATTGGCAGGTACTGAAAAAAAATGCAAAGCGATATTT
Organism: Leptodermis oblonga; assembly: GCA_016801395.1. Lineage (NCBI taxonomy): Eukaryota > Viridiplantae > Streptophyta > Magnoliopsida > Gentianales > Rubiaceae > Leptodermis > Leptodermis oblonga. Next base: position 75,771 of record VMRK01000441.1, read on the forward strand.
TATTAAGGACATTTTTGTCTCAAAAGTTCTAAATAATTCAGTCAAAATTATTTGTCAGTCAAAGGTTTAATTTGTACTTTTTAAAAACTAGAGGTCTATTATGTCCTTTCAACAAATCTCGGGGTTGTTTTCGTATTTCGCCCTATATTTTTATATCCAGTTTTCTTTCTATATATTTCCTACTTCAATATTCTTCTATATTTCTCCTCCCCCAATTTGATTCTTCAACCCTAGTATCGTTACATTATTTTAGGCTGCTTAAATTGCTAACTAATTGTTGGGTTAAGAGATTGATCCAACTACCCAATTAAAGAAAATATGGCCCAGCCAAAAGCTTGATTAAATTAAGCTGAATCATTAATTCACTAAATGTATTAAATAGGTCAAGTAAGTTCACTCGAACCTTGTTTATTGTTGTGTCATTTGTGTTCGACCTGATTTTGACCTGAATTCTTCACAAGTCGTACTTGATCTGCTATATTTGTTTAGATTTGTGTCGTACTTTTATGTAGTGTTAGAAATTATTGTTCCAACTGCACAAATGATATGCTAAACAACAAAACAAATAAAGAAAAAAAGAACAAGATGATTCGTTTGTGAACCAATGTTGGAAAGTTGTGATGTGTGGTCATTATCTAGGTGATTTAAACCATTTTATAAAAAGAATCATGTGTGGTTCAATTGACAATTATCATAACTTGTCATCCGACCCTGAGATACAATAACCTTGCTCACTAGTTATGTTTTTTCATTAATTTGCACAAATATTAAGAAATATAACTAACTCATCCAACACCTATTTCCTTTCTTATCAAAAGCTATAATTTGACGAAATTTTATAAAGTATAAAAGTTTTTTTTTTTCATATTCGTTCGTTTAAGTACATACTTATAGCAAAAGATTGAAACAGATAAATCTTGAATATGTTTCTTTTCCATTTCAAAATTGTGCAATCAATTAAATCGTAGTCATAGAATCATAAACTGTTGTTTTGTAACAGACGCAAAACAATAGTAAATTTCTAACAAATTAATCATTATATGACAAAAATTTATTTGGATATTTCTAAGAAATATATACTCCCACCATTTTTATTATGAGAGTTTATTTTATAATATTATTTTTTTTTGTATTACAAAATGAACTCTTATATTATAACAGAGGGGGTAGTATTCTATTAAAATGCTTTAACGCAAATTGTCACCCTTAATTCATAGCATGTAACCATTTAAATTATGGTTCCTCAATTTGAGACTCAATTCCGCAGAGGTCTATGGAGGCTTTTCAACGTGATCTTTCGATTAAAGAAACATTAATGAAAATTTCCTTTTTAATTATTGACAAAATAAAGAGAGATATTGTATTAGGCGAATGTGGACCACGATAAATCATTTATAGCAACATCGGTAAGAAGAGTAATAATAGATAATTCAACTAATTCATCACAATTTTTCTTAGCAACTCATGCAGTATGCATTCATTTATAGTAATGTGATATTAATAATTATTCAATAAAAATCTAAATAATAAACACATACCATATGAGTTGCTATTAAAAAGTTGTGATAAATTAATTACAATGCCTTTCTTTACTCATGCAAGAATAGGCTCATTGCCTTAGCATTATCCATCGATCAAAGATAGGCCAATCAACTAGTATCTAATGAGTACAATTGTAATACCTATTTTTTTTAATTTTATTTTTTAACAACTAATACTGTTTTATTAAAAATAGCAATCAATGAATGAATACATGTCATAACTGTTGAATCCTCGCCTTGCGCCGAGCTCACTTAACGTCGGCCTTCTTCTTTAGCTTCTGCTTTTGGGAATTAATCCTAGATCTAACTCCTATGCTTAAGATAGTAAGATGATATATTGCCTAAACTAAGCAAGAATTCAATACCTTTCAAATGAGGGAATAACTGGGTATTTATAGCGAGAAAGGGAGTGAGTGGTTCCAGCTGTCCAAGCTAGTCAGTCATGGTGTCGTCTTCGAGTCCTTACACGTGTCATTCTTTCATTTTTGAAGGACACCTGTCGCATATACCAACTGTCGCGCATCCATGTATCTGGATTTTAGATCGGCCATGGCTTAAATTCACCTCGGCATTAATCCACTATCTAACAATAGCCCCCAAAGTAATGGAGTTGAAGTCGAAGACGAAGCCCATTACTTTTTCAGAAGCTCGTAGCCCCCAATCAGAGCATCGACCCAACAGAGCCATTTGTAGTTCAACTTCCTACACACTAATGATGACTTTTCACATCGTGCCCCACATTTATTAATTCTTCTGATAGTTTTTTGAATCTTAACTTCTCCAATACGCTTCCTCTTCCACTTCCCGCTTTCTACGCATAGCTTCCCTATTTAAACTCTCCATATTCCTTCTATCTTATTTTTAACGCAATTTCTGCCATTATTGACAGCTTTTTACCTCCTTCTCCTTTAACTCTTTATTTTTCCATATGTTTTTCTTGCAATCTTTCTCCCCCTTCTTCATCATGTCTCAATCCGGTGACTCTTAAAATGTTTCTCACAGGAGCTACCAAGACGAAGATGAGGAGATCGATCTCTCAGCTACCGCCGAACTTGAAATTTCGACAGACCCTTCTTCTCGAGCAATAGGTTATTCAACTGTAACTACTGCCAGATCTAAGGTTCCGGCCACCTGTACGTCGTCGAACAGACCGGATACTATTCTTACCACCACCAGTACCTTCAAGGTGAAGATTTGGCCGAACTCCGCCGTGAGTTCGAGATCCCGGAATCAGTCCCCATTGTTGCTCCGTCAGAGGGATATGACAGCTGGAATGCAAACCGGACCACTGATGGATGGGTCGCTGTATACCGGCATCATCTGGAGGCTTGCCTCTGATTCCCAGTTTTGCAAGGAATCATCGATTGGCTGAATCACTATAAATTTAGCCTTTGTGAGTTAACCCCTAATGCAATTCGGATGTTAGTAGGGTTTTACCAACTCTGCTCCAAAATCAAGGTGGTGCCCACAAGGAGACTTATTCGGAGCATGTTTATGTTCAATAAGGCCTGGCAGAATTCTCACTGGTATTATCTCACGAAGTGTACCAACGCTCCGGTCTTGATTACTGAAACTAAAACTTCCATTCACGGATGGAAGAACAATTTTTTCTTCATTGGCTCCAAAGCTGCCAAACTTCCAGTCAACAACATCCCCGCAACGGCAAAGTTAGGTTAGGAACTCGGCCCGAAGCCTGATCTCCTTGACATTTTAGGCCGATTTGAATCTTTGGGCAATACGATTGCTGGCAACAGTTTCCCTACTAACGCCCAACTTTGGGAAGCTGGCCTTTTGCCTCTGCGAACACCAACGTCAGGTACTTAAGTGCATCCACGCGGACCTCATTAATTCTACATACAATGAATTTTATTTCTCAAGCATTTTTAATATTTGACTTATATTTCCGTTACCTCTTCACAGACGATGTTGGTTCCAGCTCAAGAATCGCAACTGCTGGTGAAACTTCCACTCCGGCAGTTGGGCAGCCTGCAGGTGGAGCAGATTCCAACCTGCCTGATGCAACCATAAAAGAGGCATCTACCTCCACTCCGGCTTCTGAACTCCTCTCGGCTAGATCCCCTCCCCGGGAGGATTCTGCCGACCTCAGCTAGATGGCTAGAAGTCTATCGCCTTGTCCCATTATAAATTTGGATCACGACGAGGTGTTTGACTTCTTTGACCAAGGGATAGCCGCCTCTACATTCATCCCAGCCTCGGAGCCAGTTGAAGCTTCCAGCTCGGACCCAGCTCTAAACGTGGCACATCTTCAGCAAGTCCCTCTTGCTACTTCGATGAATAGCTCATCGAGCTCACTGAGAGCTAGCCCTAGACCCGAAGCCACAGCCAAGATTCTGAATGAGATGGCTAACTAGTAGCCACAATCAAATCCTACCGTGACGGATCTCGAGGTGGAAGAGACGGCCGAGGTGCAACCTAGAATACCATCTTCTGCTAATCTACCTCTACATCCTCCCCCTAGCGGATCCACAACCAGAGATCCTATCGATCCGCAGACATCCTCCCACTGGTCCAAAGACAAGGGTAAAGCTGTGGCCGGACCAATCCTAAAGACCAAGGATTTACCGCCACATCCTCCAAAAATCGGGGCCATACTAGGAGTTAACATCGGATCATCGGGCTCTAAAACTCAATCTCGGACTTCAACAGGTAACTTCAGTATACTCCTTACTTCACTTTTTGCATTTCATTTGGTGAATAGTAGCTTATTCACTCTACCTGAACAGGATCTCGCTCACCCCACGATAATTACAAACGAGCGTGAGATCAAAGTTCCGATAAGGAGGAACCTCCATCTAAAGAATCCAGGGGATTCCAACTCCCCAAATATGCCCCTCGATGATCCAACCGGCATCAACAGGATCATGGGCCAGCTGAGACCACAGGCGGGGAAGAAGCCTTGCGCAAGATCCGTAGAGGTCCATCCTCTAAACTGGCGGCAGCTCCCAGAGTTGAACCTGCCGAGCATAATACCACTTCCCCTTTTACCTTATGGGGTGATTCTAGATGTCATTTTCCTAGTGTGGAAAACATCGAACTTTGTGATCGTCGCTTACAAGACAGGGTGCCAATAAAAAAGACGACTTTACAAAAGAAGAGTCAGAGGCAGCGGTCAACAACTATCTTAACTGGACTCAGTGTTTTCTTGAGCAGGTGTTTCTTTCGTAACTCGCTTTTGTCCACACCTTTCCTTTGTCTAGTTATTTAAATTTTACTAACTGTTGCTCAAAATAACAGGAAGGGGAGCAGATGTCAGCTCAACTAAGGTGAATTATTGCCTTAGAATATTATGCCCAGGAATGTGAAGCTAAAAACGCCGACTTCAGGTGTTACTTTCCAGCTCAACTGAACCGGCCGAGCTGCACAAACTCCGAGAACAACTAGATTCAACCCGACTCTCTCTTGGCCTGCTCCAATCTACTCACGATCAAGCAATTGCTGAGGTGGAGGAGGCAAGGCTCCGTCGTCAGGAATTTGAAGCTAAAATCAAATCCCTACATGACGACCGCAAGAAAGCCAAAGAAGACAGGAACATGGCCTTCTTAGCTCTTGAAAAGCTTTGGGAAGAGCTGCAAAAGTTGCAAAATGTCCACACCAACTGTGAGGTGACTCAGTTATCCTTCGACCTGCATCGCATCTGAGAGGAGGTGCACAACCTTCCAGGAAGGCTTCCCAAGGTTTTTCGCCAAGGCTGGGCTGCTTGCTTGATCAAAGCAGCCCCTATTTACTTTCAAAATGGAGCAGAGGCCATGCTAAACAGTGATTAGCTACAGCGGTTGGTCTGACGTCATATTTGCAAGGCTAGAGAGTTTTATCACAGGTTTTCAAGCTTGGGTAAACTCTTCAGCAGTTTATTACATTCTACTGTCAAAGCCAGTTACAATGACGAAGTCACCGATCCGGAGAAGCTGGGCGACTCAATCGGGCTATCAACTATTCGGGCAACTTGTAAAAAGTTGTTAGATCGTCACAACACTTCGGAGCAACTTTGGGAGGTTTTTAAAGCCAAAACTAGATTGGCTAGCTTGAGAATAACAAGTGCTCCTATTTGCTCCAAAGCTGAGCTGCCACAAGACCCTCTGATCGAAGGTCCAGATCCACTTCCGACCTCAGAAGAATGCTTAAACGATCTCCAAGCTCCCGACTTAACTGAGAATCCAGAGCTTCAGGTTGAAGTGCCTTCAGACCTCGTTCCTACACCATCTCCCAATAACGAAGCTGAAATCACAGCGGCCTCCACCCAAGCTGAGGCGCATGAACCAGTTGCTCAACAAGAAGAAGAGAATGTCGGAGGCGAAGTTCCTATCAATGAGCCCTCCACCTCAACTTCCATTAACAAAGATGTAGATAGAAGCAACCCTTTGTAAAAACAATTTTAATAACATTATTTCTTTTATCATTTCAATTATCTTACGTGACTTTTCTCTGTCGTGTTTCAAGCTATTATTCCCTTTGTCTTTATAAACTCTATGAAGTAATTTTAACGACGATGTCGACGTCACTAACCTTGGGAAATCTGTGAAAACAGGCCAAGGGGTTTGAATAATTTTAACAATGATATCGATGTCAGTGACCTTATGAAATCTGTGAAAATAGACCAAAGGGTTTGAACAATTTTACTGACGATGTCGACGTCACCAACCTTGGAAAATATGCGAAAACAGACCAAGGGGTTTGAATAATTATCACCCTAAGTCACGTCTGACGTTGGGTTTAACAACTATCGAACCACACAATCACAAATTTTCTAATACAATTCATGAGACATGTTTCAATATTTTTCATTAATCATTTCAAAACTCAACACAATTGTTAATAAACACAAAACATATTACCATACGCATTACAAAATGCACACCTTCCACCTGATCATGGATAAAACTTCCTTAGATTACTAGCGTTCCAGCTATTAGCCAGCAAACCTCCATCTATATAGGCCAATTTGTAACTTCCTGTGGGATGAGCTTCGATCACGTAATAAGGACCTTCCTAATTAGGGCTTAACTTTCCTCCAGGTACTGCCCTACTAACCTTATTTTGACGAAGAATGAGGTCGCCAGGTACAAAGGATCGAGGTCGTACTCTCGCATTGTAATACCGCCTGATAGCATTTTTTCGCTCCGCTTGTTTGAGATTAGCTGCAGCTCTTACTTATTCAACCTCATCTAACGCTAGTCTCTTCCGTTCATTATTATCTCTTTCCACGAAGTATATCACTCGAGCTGAAGGGAAAAAAACTTCGGCTGGAATAACAGCTTCTACTCCATACACCAAGCTACACGGAGTTCATCATATTGTTGTAGTCGGAGTCGTCCTACAAGACCAAACAAAGAGGACAACTCATCCACCCATAGAGAACGACGGGCTCCAACTCTTGTCTTCAATTCGTGCAAGTTTACTTTGTTAGCTGTCTCCACCTATCCACTTGCTTTGGGGTTTCCTACTGAAGTTTTCCTGGCTTGGATTCCATTGTCAACACATGTTTTTAAAAATTCAAGACTGTTGAACTGTGCCACATTGTCTGAGATAATGGTAAGAGGGATTTCGAAACGGCAAATAATCTGCTTCCAGGCAAATCGAGCTACAGCATTTCCTGTTATTTCAACCAACGGTTTAACCTCTATTCATTTTGGTAAAATAATCAATCACCACTACTAAAAACCTCTCGACCCCATCTGCTTTCGGGAAAAGCTCCATCAGGTCGATTCCCCAAGTCGTAAAAGGCCAGGGACTTATAATTTCTGTCATCTCAGCAGGTGGAAGTCTCATCACCGAAGCATGAACTTGGGATTTTTTACATTCTTTTGTGATCTTTTCTGAATCCTTGAACACAGTCGGTCAATAGATTCCAGCAATCATGGCCTATTTTGCCAAATTGCAGTGGCCGATGTGACTCCCACATCGTCCTTGATGCACTTCGGCTAGAATCACCTTCACCTCATCTGGACCCCACACATCTGAGAAGAGGCACTAGGTAAGAATTCCTGTATAACACCTCATTCACCACTTCGTACCTTAACACCTAATTCTTCACCTTCACCGCCTTAGCTCGGCTGGGAGGCAGAGCACCACTTTCTAGAAACTCCAAAATAGGACCTCTCCAATCTCCAGGAGACAATCCAACTGGTAACATCTGTTGCTTATTTGTACTTTGAACAGACACTTGCTCCACCAAAACAGACTTAGTCAAATGCGAGAAGTGAGCTTAGACAATGCATCCGCATTTGCATTCTGACTTCTTGGGACCTGCACAATTTCTACCTTTGCAATTTTCTTCTTTACTTGCTTGGTTTTATCTAAATACTTCTTCATTACCGGATCTCTAGCCTCATACTCCTCTCTAACTTGATTGACAATCAACTATGAATTGCTACATACTTTTAGCTCTTCCACCCCCATGCTTGCAGCTCAGCTCCAGACCAGCAATTAAAGCTTCATATTCGGCTTCATTATTGGAGGCAGGAAATTCTAATCGCAAAGCATACGTGTACTGTTCCCCCTGGGGATCGGTAACCATAATTTCGGCTCCTAAACCCTGCTTACTAGAAGCTCCATCCACAAATAGAGTCCAAGTACTACCACTGACCTCGGCGACACTGTGTAGAGCAGGATCAAGTATGATTCCTTCATCTAAAAAATCTGCTAACGCCTGCCCCTTGATCACACGTCGTGGTTCATACTCAATCCTATACTCACTGAGCTCGACCGCCCATTGGTTATTCGCCCTGATGCACCTGGGTGTTTCATGATATACTTTAACGTTGAATTGGTAAGTACCGAGATCAAGTGGGCTTCAAAATACTCCCACAAAAGTAGGGACGCCACTACCAGAGCAAGAGCTAACTTCTCAATGGCGGTATAATTATGCTCTGCTGATTGCAAAACTCGACTGACAAAGTACACAGGTTTTTGAACCTTTTCTCTTTCAACGAGAGCAACATCACTCACAGCCATAGGAGTAAACACCAAATACACATAAATCATTTCTGCTGGCATAGGCATGGTCAGCCATGGCAGGTCAGCCAAATAAGCCTTCAATTATTTAAACATTTTTGGCATTCTTTCATCCACTGGAATCTATATGCTTTTTTAAGAATTTTAAAGAATGGTAATGACATTTTCAGCAGACTTAGATAAAAACCTGTTTAACACCGTCAAACGTTGCACCTCTTTTACTGAGGTCGGCGAGAGCATCTCAATCACAGTTCGTACATTCTCCAGTTGAAGAGCAATTCCTTCAGACACCATAAAACCCAAAAATTTACCAGACGAAGCTCCAAATTCTTTGGGTTTAACCTCAACTTATATCTCCTCACCACCAGCAGAGTTTCTTTGACATCAGCTAGAAAACTGACATCATTTTTGCTTTTGCCAACATATCATCAATATACGCCTCCATATTCCTCCCGATTTGTGATTTGAAAATCTTATTCATCAATCTTTGATATGTTGCCCCTGCATTTTTCAATCCAAATGGCATCGTTACATAGCATTATGTATATTTATTGGTGATAAAAAAAAATGTTTTCTCCTTATCTCCTTTAGACATAAAGATCTGATGGTAACCCTTATACGCATCCAAAAAACATTAAAAAAAAAAAAGAAAAAGAAAACCCGCTATGGAATCCACAAGAATATTTATCCTCGAAACTAGAAAGAAATCTTTCGAGCAGGCCTTGTTCAGATCTTTAAAATCCACACACAGCCTCCATGAAGCATCTAGTTTCTTTACCATTACTGGATTTGACAATCACTCAGGATAATCTACCTCCTGGATCAAGACAGCCTGCAGTAATTTATCCACCTCGGTGTCTATCGGGGCAACTCTATCAGGCGCATAGCTTCTTTTCTTCTGCCTCATAGGCGTCACTTCTGAATTAACATTCAACCGATGCTCAATCACCTCTCTTGATATTCCAGGCATATCATCTGAAGATCAAGCAAACACATCAACAAACTCAGTTAGCATTTTAACTAAAGAGCATTCTAGCTCTGGCAGAAGATCATGTCCTACTCGTACTGTCTTCAACTCGGCTATTTGGACTTCTTTCGCCGGAGCTCCAGCTTCCATAGCTGGTGTAGATTCACCAACAGGAGGCTCCAAATCTATAACACTACATACCATAGTAGCAGACTCAATATACCTTAAGGATGCCATATAACACTCCCGAGCTTGAATCACATTGCTACGGAGCTCGGCTACTCCTCATGAGGTCAGCAACTTGACCATTTGATGTGTCGTTGAGCAAATAGCCTGGAATTGATTTAGTCCAGATCGACCTAAGAACATATTGTAAGCCATCACTTTGTCAATTACCATGAATTCCATAGTCTCTGTCCGAGACATATGTCTGTCCCTTAACGTCACTGGAAGGAGAATCTTGCCAGCCGGGTACATTGTCTTATTACTAAATCCAACTAATGGAATCCGCACTCTTTCCAATGATTCCTTCTTTAATTTACAACAAAGAAATACATCCATAGATATGATATTGATAGAACTGCCGGAATCCACTAAAACTCGCAACACTCGATAATTAGAAATGAATGCTTCAATAACCATAGGATCATCCATATCTCCATATACTGAAAAATCTGAATCTCCAAATTGAATGGGGAGCGCAGCTGGTAAACATTTCCTCTTTTGCAGCAATCCTTGTCCATATCTTATACAGCGCCTCCGTTGACTGGTAGAATCCCCATAAGCCGGTCCACCTGCAATGACGTCAATTGTACTAGCTATCACCATCATGGTAGTCAGTATCCCGATACGTATCGTAGTATCCTACGATACTATGATCCGGGAAGGGGTAATCGATACAGTATCCCATAGGATCCTTTTATACGTAGTATCCCATGGGATCTTTAGGATCCTACAAAGGATCGTAGGATCTTACGATCCTATGGAGATACTGTTTTTTTAAATATCCATTATAAATCTAAGGTTCAATATATTTTTCTTACACAATCATTTCATGTCTTTGTTCGTAGCCTAGTGATTGGTTAAGTAACCCTTAGTTTATCGAACTAGAGTTCAAAAACCTACTAGATTGTACAGCTATAGCTTCAAAGTACTACATTATAATTTATTATTTTTTTTTTGCATATAGATCCAATTTATAGGTATTCTAATATTGCAATTATGATACGTACAAGCAATATGAGCTTGTATGATCAATTTTACCCGTTTTTTGGTGGGTCTTACGATCCTACGATACGATCCTATCGATCCTGCATGGGATCCCGATCCTACTCCCCAAAACGATCCTGTCTGGTATCCCGATACTGACTACCTTGATCACCATATCTTTGTCATCTTCTTCTTTTTTGGGCTTAATCGGCGCAACCATAAACCCAGGGCCCGGTCGTCGAGGTGGATATGGTTGGCCTCTATGATTTGCTTTTCTACCTTCTTGATTATTTATGAATCTCCTGCTCCTTCCTCGTCGACCACCTTATTTACGGTCTTGATCCTGGCTAGACCCCAGAAGAGGTCGATTCACTCCTCTACAATCTTCAATGTTATGATCGGCTGATTTGTGGTGGATGCACCACTTTCCCGAACTCAAAGAATAACATTGTTCTGGTGGGTAGCTGCAAGATGAATTGACATTAGCCGCAAAAACAGCTATGCGTGCCTCCTCACGATTCAAGTTAAGGTGTGGTGGGACATAATTGCGATTTAGGAAGCCCTCCATAACTCGATTTCCTCTCCACCCTTCTTGTGCTTGCATCCGGCGGACATATTCCCTCTGAAATTGGTTGTCCTGTATCCTCAACTGCTCAAACTCTCTTCCTCTTTTGATTAATTGCGTTTCTTTGACTCGTATATGCCGATTGGCTATCTTCATCTAGACATGACCACGGTTCCGGAACCTCCGGTTACGATTCCAGAACCACTGGTTCAGGTTCCATAGAAAGTGGAACCGGAATTGGAACCTTAGGGGAACGGTTCTATGACAGTTTCGGAACAGCCGGTTTCGGTTCCAAGATGGTTCTAGACCCACTGGTTCTGGTTCTGTCATGGTTCCGATTTTGATTCCATCACAGTTCTAATTTCGTTCAAATTGAAGCAATTTTAATTCAATAATTAATTTCTATTTATAAATAATTTAATTTAATTTAATGTTTACTTAGATTAATAATATACATAATGTAAATTATGTCGTGAGTTTATATATTATTATAATACATATAGTATAAGAAAATTTATATTATATAATTATGTACTTTATATATAAATAAACATATAACATAAGGTCAATGATAAGAAAGATATAACAAAAGAAGAAGCGTTAGAGTGGTTATTTAGTTTTCCTCAAGTTTTAATGAAAATTAAGGGCATGGATTCGAAACCTTACTCCAACATATAAATGTTATATAATTTTTAGTACTTTAAGTAGGGAACCGCCGGTTCCCGATTTCGACCGGTTCTTGAACCGGCGGTTCCTGGGTTCACGAAAGGTGGAACCGGAACCTCCTTAGGTGGGTCTGGTTCCAGTTCTGGAACTGTGGGCCACGGGTCCGGTTCCGGGTCAATTTTAGTTCAAATCGAAACAGTTGGCATCCCTATCTTCATCAGCTCTATGAAAGACGCCGAATTTATTGCTGACACTTCCTTACTCATATCCGCCGATCTTAATCCATTAATGAAAGCTTTCATCATTAATGCGTCAGACTTATTCATCACTGCTACTGATTCTATGTTAAATCTGGTAACATAATCTGCCAGCGATTCATCCTTTTCTTCAAACAGGTTCATTAAATGTGTTAGACATTTGACAATAAACTGACTACCTGTAAAATTAGCTAAAAACATACTGGCAAACTGATCACAAGAACTAACTGACCTGGGTGGAAGAGTGGTATACCAGTACCGGGCTGCATCCTTGAACGTTAAAGGAAACGCCATGCACTTATTTGCATCCAAGAAATTCCACACCCTCATAATGGTACAACAGTGCGATAAATGAGCTCGCGGATCACCATGGACATCAAACTGTTCCATGTTCTGCCATCCCTGATAATTGACAGGAAACAGAGCTGCTTCAATTTCAGGAACAAAGGGAGTTTCCGGAACATCATTCCAATACTCCGTTCCAAAAGGCAGTTCTTACTGAAGTGACACTGCTGCATA